>JAVJIF010001561.1:0-101267 GCA_038442645.1 Agave tequilana | reverse complement strand
CTGAGGGAGAGACTTTCGTTGCCTAAGTCCCTCCGAGCCCTCTTCGAACAGGACCAGCAGTTGAAGGGGAACCCCGACGGCGCTTACTCACCAATCTTGAGCCTTGGCGGTAGAGGGCTCCTCCTGTGGCCCTAGCTTGGTTCTACTCCGGGTACTCGGAGCTCCTCTCCTGAGCCTCCCTCAGCTTCTCTCTGAGATGCTCTCTCCAGCTCTTTCTGGACCTTTAAATACTGGGTGATCATGTGCGAGCGTTTGCCAGACTCGACCGTGTTTTGAGATAGGCATTAATGCCCTCAATACCCGTATACCCGGGGGCAAAGTCCGGTGACTGGTTCACCCGAGAATACAGTTGCAGAAAGTGAAACTGGTAAGGTTCTCGGCTCCTCGACGGGCAAACGGAAAGTTGCCTCTGTTCCCCCAGCCACGCTATAGTACCAGGCTCGAGCACCTTCGCACAAATTCCCATCGAAGGCGAGTTGAGTATTCGGATTGCCGATATAAAGCTGAGCATAGCCAACTGTCGGGCAAAATGACTTGGCACATATGCCTCGATTATGCAGGAAGTCCCTTGGCGAAACAATACGTATCCTGGTCGTATGTTGATCAACCACCGGAAGACTCCCGCGGCAGTTGTGTGAGGTCATCCCGACCTATAGAATCAGTGAATTGCTCACCAAAAGATGCACCAGAATCCCAGGGAAGCAGCGGTTGAGCTGGTAATTGGCGGCATTTGAGAGACGTCTCCGAATATAATATATATAGGTGTCACTCCAATCTGAGTTTTCCAACCGCCTCACAAAAGGGACAGGACTCGTACTCCCGCGCGCCGTTGTCATCAATGAGGGACAATGCATCACGTACCAGGCCATGAGATACGTGTAAGGCAACTCGACCCGAGGGTTGGGGCGCTTCACTATCGGGTTCCCCCTTGAGTCAGCATACGGCTTGCCTTGAGAGTCGACAGTCCCTGGGGCCTCGCATAGTCTCTTGGTTAACGCCCGCAACCCGCTCTGAATGCCAGCCGCCACAGCCGGAAGAAGGGCTATAGGACTGCCATGGGCCAAGAGCACTGCTGGATACACCACGTCAGCAATAATAACTTCATGTGGCCGTGTAGGTACTATACAACGTTTCAACCAGCATCAAGAAGCCGGCCAACCGCTCGACTAGAGATAGAAGCCCGGGCCCGATGATGATAGCTTTCGAAAAGCGTATCAGGTTCGAAGCCGTCCTCGTTCGACCCAGTGTGTAAAAAGCCCTCAGAAGCTTGTGCGACCATGTCATCAACTTCCTGTTCAGAGAGGGGAGCCAGTCGAGTTATCGAATGATCCTTCTTGCTGACGTTGTTGAATAAGTAATTGGCCCAGGATAGATGCCTAACTCCATGCGTCCTCCAACCGTTTACCTGACCACAAATATGGAAGTGACACATCACTTCCCAATAGGTCTCGTACACCTCGGGGGAATCCTTCTTTATAAGGTCAAGCTCCCTAGCAGTCGGGACATATTCTTCATAAGGGAACTCCCCCATCACCAGCCCCGAGACCTCAGCAACTCATGCAGTGCAAGGCCCATTTCTCCGACCGGGGTAAAGAATGTCCCCGTCTGAGGGTTGTAGCGCTCCAAGATCCCGAAGAAGTTATGAGAGCTCATTGGGATACCCCACTGTACGGCCCTGACTGCTGAGTATAATCCCACGTGCTCAAGCAGATCTCCAAGATCGGAGAGGGCGAAACCCACCATCCTGCCCCACCAAGAATTCTCCGTGGAGTGGACCCATCCTGGCAAACGGAACTCGGCCGAATAATCGGCCTCTGCTTCTATGAACGAATTGAGGAAGGTGGTGGCAAGCTGCGGGATCTCTCCGACTGGAAGCTCAGACTTGCGTGACCCGGGAAACAAGCCGAGGACCGCCCGGTCATGGCAATCATGACGGTATAAGTTCTGGGATTTGAAATTACCAAGGGTAATCTCAGAGATATCCCGGGACACGTCCCACTTCATCTTTCGAAGGACGGACAGATGTTGGAGATAAGACAACGGAAGCATCCTCTCCATGGCTGGAAGGAAATATCTCCTCTCCCCTATCTGACGGAGCCATCTGTAATTCCCATCATACATAGGGTTGCCGCCATCGCTGACATGATCTCCAAAGAAGAAAGCAAGCTTCTCCAACTTGACGTGGGTATCCGTTGCGAAGACTGCATCGGTTATGGGCACCCGAGAAGTTCTCTCATCAAAACTGGCAATCATTTCCCTGCGAATTTGCGACCTGTCAGCAGTCACAGGTACAGTCCTTCGCAGTACAAAAGTCGGACGGTGGTCAGCACCACCCACGCGCCCGAAGTGGCTGGTCTTGACAAACGGAGCAGTAGAATGTGGCACTGCAAAAGAAGGGCACTTGGTCAGATACTTGCCAAAAAAATAAGGGAAGACGCTAAGTGTTCATAATTCAAAACGCAGCCGAGATACTGGACGCAGGAATTTTTCGAATCCGCGTCCAGACTGGAAAGCCGCGTTCTGCAAACCAAGACTTATGAAAATTCTAAGTACTTGGACTCAAACCCAGATTCTACAAAATCGGCGGTTGAAGACACAGAACGCAAGGATCAAATCCGCGTTCTGCAAACCAAGACTTGTGAAATTTCAAAGTGCTTGGACTCAGACGCCAGATTCATCAAATCGGCGCCTGATGGCACAAAACGCGGCACAGAACGCATGGATCAAATCCGCGTTCTGCAAATCGCGTCCAGAGACCTTCACAATTAGAATATTCTAAGCGAAGGATCCAGAGTGCAGAGTTCACCAGCGTCGGATCATCAGGCCCGCGCACCAGCGTCGGATCATCAGGCCCGCGCCCCGGTTATCATCTCAAGGACAGCGTCCGAGAATCAAACACGATCTTGTGTTAAAGGTTCTTAGGGTTCTATGAACATGTTTTAATGGCGGAACCCACGCCGAAGGTGCATTTTTACCTCGGAAACACCCTCCTGCGCAGAGGAGCCTCTCTCTCAGCCTCGGCGACGGTCGCCCTTGAGGTCGATGCAGTCGGTTTCGTCTTGGGAGCCATTGAAGTTCAAGAAATCCGAGCGAGGAGATGAATAGTTGAACAGAGAAGGAAGTTCTTTTCTCAGAGAATGCGTTCGTTCGGAGAAGAAGATGCATCTCTCCAACTGTTGCCTTTTATGGGCACAGAGATTCGCGAAGATACGCAGCGTTTGGCCAATAAACGCTGCAGCGAATCGCTGCCCGACGCGTGGAACCAAATCATTGATTGAACAGGGAAGATCATGCGTCGCGACCCCGCCACGAGTCAGAAGTTGACACGTGGAGCAGTTCATTTAATGAACGGGAGATCCGCGCGCTAGAAGGCGAAATCTCGCCGGTTCCCCAGGCCAGCTGGCGGCGTAATCATGACATGGCACAGGTACGCGCCCCAAAGTACGCGGCTCTTCGGTGGACATGCCCCGTCAGCATCATCATAAATGCACCCAGAAAATCGCGTCTGCATTTCAAGAGATGCGTCTCTCCAAAGCCCGCGTCCCCTCAAACGGGCCAAACATCGCGTCTACCCCATGGAAGTCGCGTCTTTAAAGCAGTCTCTGCTTTTTCAAAAAGGAACCTGCATCCAGTCTCCTGCTTCTGCAAGTCAGTTCAACAGTACACTGACGCAAACAGACAACCAACCACTCCCGGCCAAAAGCGCACCCGTGACAGACTAAAAGCAATCGGGGAGGTCTAGACTGTGTATCTAGACACTCAACCATCAACTCTGACGGCTTCAAAGAGTTCAACAGTACACTCACGAAGACCAATTCCAGATAAAGATCAAGCCCGAAGCATCAACAGTCCAGTCATAAAGGCGAACACGGCTAAGATCCAAAGTATTCCGAAATCCGTCCCATTCAACTGCGGAATATCAGAAACTTTGGAGGGGGTTCTGTAGGCTGTCTAAAATGACTAACAGACAAGCCATTAGGAAGCAGAGTCTCAAGCTCTAGACGCGAGGAATCGATGCCTGCGTCTCAGCATTAAGACGCGTTGGCTCTACACCCGCGTCTCAACTTCAGGGCGCGTTTGGCTCGACGCCCGCGTCTCAACTTCAGGGCGCGTTTGGCCCGAAGCCCGCGTCTCAACTTCAGGGCGCGTTTGGCCCGAAGCCCGAAGCCAGATAAAGATCAAGCCCGAAGCATCAACAGTCCAGTCATAAAGGCGAACACGGCTAAGATCCAAAGTATTCCGAAATCCGTCCCATTCAACTGCGGAATATCAGAAACTTTGGAGGGGTTCTGTAGGCTGTCTAAAAATGACTAACAGACAAGCCATTAAGGAAGCAGAGTCTCAAGCTCTAGACGCGAGGAATCGATGCCTGCGTCTCAGCATTAAGACGCGTTGGCTCTACACCCGCGTCTCAACTTCAGGGCGCGTTTGGCTCGATGCCCGCGTCTCAACTTCAGGGCGCGTTTGGGCTCGACGCCCGCGTCTCAACTTCAGGGCGCGTTTGGCCCGAAGCCCGCGTCTCAACTTCAGGGCGCGTTTGGCTCGACGCCCGCGTCTCAACTTCAGGGCGCATTTGGCTCGACGCCCGCGTCTCAAACTTCAAGGCGCGTTTGGCTCGACGCCCGCGTCTCAGTTGCAACTGCCCTGATTGCGGGGCCAGTCACCGCGCATGTAGCGGGTAGTGGCCCCTCATTCGGGAGCGTTTTCAGGAGGCACCTTCACCCCCTGAGACCCCTATAAATAGCTTGTTTGCTATGAAGAGGGGATCGAGGCTGGGGAAAGGTCGAGAATTAAGAAGGTCAAGGCATCATCAAGATCGATCGAATCCAGGCAAGAGGATCATCAAGAAGGAAGCACGACTTCAACAACAGACAGAGGGAGGAGACTCTTCAGCGAGCTTACTGAGTACTAGCCGCTCTTCGCCTACCTCCTCTTTGAGAGTTTTGGTAGACGGAGCTGAGTTACTCTTTCTACCGACCGAAGAGAAGACCCCCGACGGTCCAGGACGGTCATCTGGTCAACGGAGAACAAGATTCACTCTCCATCGCCACACGAAGAACCCAGCCTTAAACAAAGGGAGATTCAGACATCCTCCCTCCCTTGTAACGGGAAAAGAAGGAAGAGTAGTTCTTTTGGTTGTAATCGTTTCGCTTGAATCAAGGAAATCTTTTACAGCTAAACCCACTTTCTCCGACCACCAATTTTCCGGCGCATACAACCTCCAGATCAAAGTAAACATGCAAAGAATCCAGGTAAGTCATTAACCAAAAAAAGGTAAGTATTTCCTTTAGGTTTTCTTTCTTTTCCTTTAACTTTAGTTTAGATCACCTCCATCACTAAATCTCTACTATTTTTCACTTTTTTGTACAAAGTCACCATCTCCTTCTATCTAACACTTTTACAATTTAACATAACTTATTTTGTTTTCTTTTCAAGGATTAAAAGAAGAACTTTAGCCATTTTTTTTGTAACTAAAAAGAGAACTTGCAAAATCCTTCCATCGCTAGTTTCCTCCTTGAGGATCATAACCCGCATAGTCACTTGCTATTGTGGAAGCATTGAATACCTTACACTACTATTATAAAGTTCTGAAATTCTATATTTTCTGCGTGCAGGTTCTAACTTAATCAATGCATATATAAGAAAACACATATAAGTATATAAAAATAAAATTTCATAAAGATTATGTGTGTAACAAATAACTACCACCCTTTCATGCACATGTTTAAAATATGTTCATTAAGGTATACAAGGCATGGCAGCCCAATCATCCGCCCTTGGGTTGGTAAGGGTTTTCACAAATAAAAGTTTGAAAATAATTGAACATGTTTGAAAACTCTACCAAGTGAGGAATAAATAAGTAGTTTAAAATTATTTTTTAAAAATTAGTTAAAAAACCTTCAAGACATGAAACAAATCATATATCCCATAAGCATGGTAAGTACACAAAAATTATCACTCAAGATCTATAAGACACAAAATTATCTCATGAAAGTAAGGTCATAAGTAAACAAAAGTAATATGAGTGCACAAAATCCATGTGAATAGCATATTCATGACATAAATCAATAAGGATCAAAACAAACATCAAAATGAAAATTTTTATAATATTAAACAAGCATCAAGGTATATGTATGTTTTGTCAAAATTAAAAGTATGCATACATATCCCAAATACAAATGAGTTCATAATAAAATTCTACATGAAAGCAAGTGACTCAAGCATATACATGTATATCTATTAGTTTTAGACAAAAATAACATATACATGAAGCTAAACATGTACAAAAATAGAAAAAATAAGAATAAATGAAAGAATCATCAAAACTAGGTTATACATATACATGTAATGAGTACAATGAGCAATGAAGGACAAACACATAATAATCTGATGCATCTCACTACTGTATAAGTATAGACACTAGTTATAATGAAAACTACATCTAAACAAGTAATCACCACATGAAGAATAAAACAAATATGATCATTAGGCTAAATGCACATATTTTAGAACTAGTATATACATATTAGTTAAACAATATTGAGAACACAAAAATATGAATTCATATAAAAATTGGTGTATCTGAAAGACTATTTATGTATATCATATATCTAATAACATTGCATTTAACATAATGAGCATTAAAACCGCAACATGCTAAAAAAATCATCAATGTAAAAATATGTAAACTAAAATAGGAGTTTAAAGATAGTTACCAAACTATATGAACTATTCTCTAAGTCTCTAAACTATGGTGGTCCTCCCACCAAACATTCTTGATAGCGATACATCAATAGAGTATGTCAATTTAGCACCACATGCATCCACCACCAAGTTACCAATCCTCTCACATTTTCTGAGAGCCCACACCTACATCAAATACAAGAGGTAGAGATTTTGGTAGCCATATTTTTTTTTGAGTCCATGAGGGTTAGCAACAATTGAAACCCAAACATTATTATTAAAAAACTCTAAAGAATTTATTTTTTTTAAAATAAAATTTTACAAGATGGCCTTTGCGGCCACAATTGTACGCGCCGGAAAGTTTCAGGGACAAAGAGTCGAGCTGTAAAGGGTTTCCTTGAATCAAATGAAACAAATTACAACCAGATTGTTCCTTCCTTTCCGTTTACAAGGGAGGGAGGATGTTTGAATCTTCCCTTTGTTTAGTGCTGGGTTCTTCGTGTGGCGGTGGAGAGTGAATCTTGTTCTCCGTTGACCAGATGACCGTCCTGGACCGTCGGGGGTCTTCTCTTCGGCCGGTAGAAGGAGTAACTCAGCTCCGTCTACCAAAACTCACAAAGAGGAGGTAGGCGAAGAGCAGCTAGTACGCAGTAAGCTTGCTTGAAGAGTCTTCTCTCTGTTGTTGATGCCTTCAGTTGCCTGATTCTCGATCCCTTTCTCTTGATGATCCTTGATCTTGTGCCTGTGCCCTTGGCTTGGATTCGATGCCCCCCACCCGTATGGCGGATGGGGCCATTTATAGGGGATTCAGGGGGTGAACGTGCCCCTGAAAACGCTCCTGAACGAGGGGCCACTTCCCGCTATATGCGCGGTGATTGGCCCCGCAACCCGGGTAGTTGCAACTGAGACGCGGGCGTCGAGCCAACGCGCCTTTGATGTTGAGACGCGGGCGTCGAGCCAACGCGCCTTTGATGTTGAGACGCGGGCGTTGAGCCAACGCGCCTTGATGTTGAGACGCGGGCTTTGAGCCAAACGCGCCTTGATGTTGAGACGCGGGCTTTGGGCCAAACGCGCCTTGATGTTGAGACGCGGGTGTCGACCCCACGCGTCTAGAGCTTGGAACTCTGCTTTCTTAATGGCTTGTCTGTTGGACATTTTTAGACAGCCTACAGAACCCCCTCCAAAGTTTCCGATATTCCGCAGTTAAATGGGACGGATTTCGGAATACTTTGGATTTTAGCCACGTTCGCCTTTGTGACTGGACTGTTGATGCTTCGGGTTTGATCTTATCTGGAATTGGTCTTCGTGAGTGTACTGTTGAACTCTTTGAAGCCATCAGAGTTGATCGTGTTGAGTGTCTAGATACACAGTCTAGACCTCCCCGATTGCTTTTAGTCTGTCACGGGTGCGCTTTTGGCCAGGAGTGGTTGGTTGCATGTTTGCGTCAGTGTACTGTTGAACTGACTTGCAGAAGCAGGAGACTGGACGCAGGTTCCTTTTTGAAAAGCAGAGGCTGCTTTAAAGACGCGACTTTCATGGGGTGCGTCTTAAAGTGATAGAAACGCGCCGGGTCTTCCATGAGGTAGATGCGATATTAAGCCCGCTTGAACGGACGCGGACTTTCTGAGTGTATTTATGATGGTGCTGACGGGGCATGTCCACCGAAGAGTCGCGTACTTTGGGGCGCGCATCTGTGCCATGTCATGATTACGCCGCCAGCTGGCCTGGGGAAACGGCGAGATTTCGCTTTTGGCGCGCGGATTTCCTGGTCCATTAAATGAACTGCTCCACGTGTCGACTGCTGACTCGTGGCGGGGTCGCGATGCATGATCTTCTCCGCTCAGAAACGATTTTGTTACACGCGTCAAGCGACGACTCGCTGCAGCGTCTATCGGGCCACACGCCGCGTATCTTCGCAAATCCCTGTGCCTATAAAAGGCAACAGTTGGAGAGCTGCATCTTCTTCTCCGAACGCATTTGCTGAGAATTTTAAGAAAGAGAGTTTCCCTCCTCTGTTCATCTTCGAACTTCTTGCTCGGATTTCTGATCAATGGCACCCAAGGCTAAACCAACTGCATCGTCCTCAGAGGTGACCGTCGCCGAGGCTGAGAGGGGCGCTTCCTCTGCGCAGGAGGCTGTTTTCCGAGGTAAAATACCTCTTCGGCGTGAGCTTCGCCATTAACAAGTTCATAGAACCCTAAGAACCATTAACACTAAATCGTGTTTGATTCTCGGATGCAGTCCTTGAGATGATAACCGGGGCGCGAGTTTGATGATCCGACGCCAGTGGGCTCTGCACTTCGGATCCTTCACTTAGAATATTTCTAATTGTGAAGGTCTCTGGATGCGATTTGCAGAACGCGGATTTGATCCTTGTGTTCTGTGCCGCGTTTTGTGCCATCAGGCGCCAATTTTGATGAATTTGGCGTCTGAGTCCAAGTACTTAGAATTTCATAAGTCTTGGTTTGCAGAACGCGGCTTTGATCCTTGCGTTCTGTGTCTTCAACCGCCGATTTTGTAGAATCTGGCGTTTGAGTCCAAGTACTTAGAATTTCATAAGTCCTGGTTTGCAGAACGCGGCTTTAATCCTTGCGTTCTGTGTCTTCAACCGCCGATTTTGTAGAATCTGGCGTTTGAGTCCAAGTACTTAGAATTTCATAAGTCCTGGTTTGCAGAACGCGGCTTTAATCCTTGCGTTCTGCGCCACTTGACGCGGATTTGCAGGTCTGGACGCGGATTTTGATAATCCCTGCGTCCAGTATCTCTTCTGCGTTTGGATGCCGGGTCGCAGGTCTGGACGCGGATGATAACTCCTGCGTCCAGTATCTCTTCTGCGTCTGGGTCATGAATACTTAGTGTCTGACCAGGTGTCCTTTCTTTTGCAGTGCGACACGTTTCCAGCCCACTTGCCAAGACGCGCCACTTTGGACGTATAGGTGGTGCTGACCGGGATTTGACCTTCGTACAAAGAATGAGTGTTCCAGTGACTGCTGACCAGTCGCCAGATCGCAGGAGAGGCTCTCCAATGTTGACAGGAGAACTTTCCGGGCGCTTATGACCGATGCCGCATTCAAAACGGATGATGGCGTCACGCTGGAGAAGCCTGCATTCTTCTTCGGGGATCACGTCCATGATGACGGCGATCGCGTGTCTGAAGGAACTTACAAATGGCTCTGTCAGATAAAGGGCGGAAGATTCTTTCTTCCGGACATGGAGAGGATGTTCCCGATGTCCTGCTTCCAGCACATGTCCGTCCCTCGGAAGATGGAATGGGATATTTCCCAATATGTCCCTGAGATCACGCTCGGTGCCTTGAGCTTCCAGAAGGTACACTGTTATGATA
Source organism: Agave tequilana (assembly GCA_038442645.1). Lineage (NCBI taxonomy): Eukaryota > Viridiplantae > Streptophyta > Magnoliopsida > Asparagales > Asparagaceae > Agave > Agave tequilana. The sequence continues at coordinate 91,240 of JAVJIF010001561.1, read as the reverse complement.
GTCATGACGGGTCGGTTCTCGCCCTGTTCCCCGCGTCGCGTAAGTCTGAGGTTCCGGTTGGGGAGATACCTCAGCTTGGCGCTACCTTCCTTAATGCGTTCATGGAAGCGGAAGGCGACTATCCTGTCGAGTTTCGTGCGTATGGGTGGGTCCATTCTTCAGGGAATTCTTGGTGGGGCAGGATGGTGGGTTTCGTCCTCGTCGAACTTAAGGAGCTGCTAGAGCGTGTGGGACTGTACCCAGCAATCAGGGCCGTGCAGTGGGGTATCCCAATGAGCTCTCATAACTTCTTTGGGATCCTGGAGCGCTATAACTCACTGACGGGGACATTCTTCACCCCGGTTGGAGAGATGGGCCTTGCACTGAACGAGTTGCATGAGGTCTCGGGGTTAGCATCAGGGGACATTCCTTATGAGGAATATGTCCCAACCACTAAGGAACTCCACCTCTTGAAAGATGAATTTCCTTGGGTGTATGAGACCTACTGGGAGGTGATGTGCCACTTCCACATCTGCGGTCAAACAACTGCCTGGAGGTCAGCAGGGGTCAAGCAGTTGTCCTGGGCTTGTTATCTGTTCAACAATGTCCACAAGAAAGACCTCCCGATAATCCGACTGGCTCCCAGTTCCGACAGGGAGATCGAAGACAGGATCGATGCGGCTCCGGACAGCTTTTACACCACGGAGTCGAATGAGGATGATTTCGACCCCGACCTGGTTTTTGAAAGCTTCCACCATCAAGCCCGGACCCCTATCTCTGGTCGGGCATTGTTGGCAGGCTTCCTGATGTTGTGGCTGAAGAGATGTGTGGTGCCCACGCTGCCGCATGAAGTTATTGTTGCAGATGTGGTATACCCGGCGGTGCTCCTGGCTCATGGCAGCCCCATATCTCTTCTTCCGGCCGTGGCGGCTGGCATTCAGAGCGGGCTGCGGGCGTTAACCAAAAGCTTCTACGAACCCCCGAAGACTGTCGATTCCCATGGAAAGCCATATATTGACTCAGAGGGGAATCCAACGGTGAAGCGTCCTAACCCTCAGATCGAGCTGCCCTACACGTACCTCATGGCTTGGTATGTGATGCACTGCCCTTCCTTGATGACGGCGGCGCGTGGGGGTGCGGGTCATGTCCCATTTGTGCAGCGGCTGGAACGTTCGGAATGGTGCGACACTTACATCTATTATGTTCGGAAGCGTCTATCAATCGCCACGAACTACCAGCTCAATCGCTGCTCTCCAGAGATTCCTGGTGTAGCTTTCGGGGAGCTGTCTGTTGATATCGCTGGCCGGGATGGCTTCTCGCAACTGTCTGCGGGACTCTTCTGGTGGTTGATCAACATCCGGCCAGGATATGTGCTGTTCCGGCAAGGGACTTCATGCACCATTGTGCCGTATATGCCGAGTCGCTTCGCCCGACAGTTCGGCTACGATCAACTCTACATCGGCAATCCCAATGCTCAACTTGCCTTCGAAGGCAATCTGTTTGAAGGTGCTCGGGCCTGGTACTACAGTGTGGCCGGAGGGACGGGAGCAACATTCCGTCTTCCTATCGAGGAGCCTAAGTGCCGTACGAGCTTCAGCTTCTGCACTTGGTACTCCCAAGCCATCCAGATACCAGATTTTATTTCGGAGTCCTCATGCATTGAGAGTATCAATGCAGATCTCGAGGCGAGGTCGGAGTCCGGTAAGCACTCGAAACTTATCGGCCAGTACCTGAAGGCCCAGAAGGAGGTCGGGAGACGATCGAGGAGGGAGCCTCCAGCAGTGAGGGCAGAGCCGCGACCGGCAAGGGCAGAGCCACGAGCGACAAGAACGGAGCCACCAGCTACGAGGGAGGAGCCGCGGGCAAGGAGGTCTAAGCAGGTGGCGAGCAAGTGTCGTCGACGCCCTGCTTCTATTGCTGAGCCTGCCCCAAAGAAGGCTCGGAGGGACTTAACGGCTGAAGTCTCTCAATCCGGAGACATCTCTGCTGGAGTTGAGGCTCCTCCTGAAGACGTCCCTGTTGGAGTTGAGGAACCGCTGGAAGATGAAGATTTCCCAAGCTTGGTCCGTGTTCCTAGGTCGCACAGCAAGACCGTGGAGGAAGGGGAGATTGTTGATGAATCCACTGCCGCTGAAGAGGACGAGTCGCTGGAGGTCGACATAATGACTGGAGGAGATGTTGAGATTGCAGGCCTCTCAGCTCAGCCCGAGCCTTCTTCTGCTCATGAAGGGAGAGATGAGGCACAGCAGCCGGGGTCTCCTAGCGTCTTCATTTCCAGTCCTAGGACAGTTGATCCTAGTCCTACCACTGGGGTGATTGGTGGCAAGGCTCCGGTCACCGAGCTTCTTCGCGTTGAGCTGTCGTCTTCCTCGTTATCGGGGGAAAGCGCCTTCGAAGATGAGGTCGACTATGACGATGAACCCGCTCTTCCCGCTCAGGGCGAATTCTTCCACGTCTCGGAGGAGAAAATATATGAGAGCGAGTCGTCGGCTGCATTACCGCTGGCGACTATCCCTGCTGAAGGTACTCTTTCCCTCTCATGTCCTGATTTTTCTTTACATATTGAAGAGGATGTTCTAACACTCTTCTTTTATGCTACAGGGTCAGCCGGAGACGCCGAGGCTACGACCTCCTCGCATGTCGAGGAGGTGGTAAAAGAGTTGGCTCCGCTCGAGGGGATTAAGGCTTCAGTTGCTGAGATAACCTCGGAGGGGGCAGCTGTCGAGGTTGGGGAGCTTTCCACTTTGCCAGAAGAGGAAGCGACCACCGAGGCTGAGGAGACTCCCACTTTACAGGATTCGACGCCTCTGGACCTTGAACCTGGTAAGGCAGCTCTGACGCTTTAAATGTTTCGCTTTTCAACCATTGTGGCTAATATCGCGATAACTTGCAGAGAGGACTGAGGGGGCTCAGGTGGAGAGTCCGATGGTTGGTACCCTTCCAGAAGGCCACACAGCTCAAGTCTCGGTGGAGGTTCCTGAGGAGGCTGTGCTTACTACTCCTTCATTGGTCGTGGAGGCTCCTGCAGAGGTAGCACTCCAGGAAGCGTCATGGGCAGTCTTGCTCTTGCTATATCGACGACCAGCACGGCTCTTGTGCGAGAAGATCCGCCCTATATCCCTTATTCCGTGACAGAAAAGGGGTCGGGAAGCTTCTTAGGTGGTGAAGACATGGGGGAGCTGGCACGTCAGATGGTGCAACAGTTCTTTACTTCGATGGGATCATGTATTGATCTCATCTTACGTGGAAAAAGCACCTTCCAATTTTCCCAGACGCTTCTCAAAAACCTGGCCGTGAATGTCGAGTTAACCGGAGGCCCCTCACTTGCCGAAGCGTGTCTGCGGGTGGTGGAGCAACTGGGAGACGACCTGCAGGAGCTGAAGTCTTTAGAAGATGCTGGCTCTTTCAGTGAGGCCCAGGCCACCTTGACTAGGCTCCTAGCTGCTCAAGAACGAGAGCGACAGGAGGCGGAGGCGCAAATTGCTACAGAGATCCGCAACCTTGAATGCTTCTAGGCTGAATGTCAGAAACTAGCCGACGATTCGAGGGAATCCGAGCTCATCGTGCAGAGCACGAAGCAAGTCATCATCAGGGCTCGGGACACCATCGCCAAGGCAGAAGCTGTGCTTGCGCTTAATGAGGAGAAACTTGTTTCCCTCAAAAAGGAGCTAGAGGAGCAACGAGCGGCTAAGGCGCGAGCTGAAGAGAGTCTGTCTCTTCATTCTTCCAGGGTGGAATCTCTGCGAACGCAGCTGGCCGCAAGAAATTTCTTATCTGAGGCGGAGCTGCGGGATCGGGCCATTAGGGAAGCCGAAAGGACGCGCCAACACGAGATTCACCGTCTTAGGGAACAAATCCGTTCCTTGGCGAACCAGGACATTTAGCCTTCTTTTCTTTTCTCTTTTTGTAAAGAAAAGGGACACTCTATTTATAAAGAGTGTTTGTATCTATTTCTATCATTTTTGATATAATAGAAGTTTTCTTTGAAGCTTTTGTCCCACTTTCTTTGCCTTGTTGTGGATGAGTCCAACTTCTTGATCACTGGTTTGTGAATACTGATCTTAGGTAAGACTAAGTTCTTTTAATGAGACGCGGCCTTGGTGAAACGCGGCATTAACCCATAGAATGAGACGCGCTCATCAGTCTATAGGGACTTAGATTTCACCAAGTCTTTTGACGAGACGCAGCGTCAATCACAGGGTGAGACGCGACCATCCTTTCATAGAGTGAAACGCGGTCGTCAACCCATGGAGTGAGACGCAGCGTCAATCACAAAGTGAAACGCGGCCCTGAACAACGCGAATCTGTCTTGGTAAGAAGGACGCGGATCGAGCAGACGCGAGAGATGCAGCCTTGTCTGCTGAAGAGACGCGACTCTCCCTTTGCGTTCGATGCAGCCTGACTTAAAAGATATCTTTGAACGTTAAGTCTCCGCTGTCGATTGGGATATCGGGTCATCCGTTACTTCCCAAGGCAGTTATCCACGCGTCGACTCCTCATTGGACTCAGGAGTTAATGCCCTTAAATGCAAAACCGACGCGGGCGGTTGAAAACCGGCGCTCGCGACGGTTTCCAAAGCGGCGTTCCACGCGTCAATCCTTTACTGGGCTTTGACAATCGTGCGCGACGGTTCCGATTAACGCCCCATTAATGACAGTTATTAGGGACTGCCTATAAATAGGGTGCGCCCCCTTTCAATAATCCAAACTTGGATTGTTTCTCTTGGATTGCTCTGAGAAGCCCCGCCTTCTTCAGAAAGAGTTTCTTGATAGGGGTTCCGTCTTCATGGATGAAGGTGACTCCGCGGATGAAGATGACCCAGAGCTCTCATGCTTCTGTTTGGTCTCTTCAAGAAGAACCGCCTCTCGGATCATCTTGCACGCCCGCGTTTGGGTGCAGAGAGGCCAACTCTGGGCAGAGGCCTCTGCTGGTATGTCCCTCGATGATGTGTATAGCCTGAACTTTGGCATAACCATCTGAATGAAGTCCTGGTGCGTTCCTATTCTGGAATTTGTACCAGTGACTTGAATTTCTCTGAGCGCAGGCGCTTGACGCTGGCTTTGCTCGTTGCGTTTCATGGCCATGGCCTTGGCGCGTTTCAGACCTGAATCTTGCAACTCCTGTTCCCCCAACAGAGAGATGGCAATTTTCGGTGTTCTGAAGTTTTTCGCGTCTGGTGCATTAGGCGCGGGTGCGAACTGAGGCCGCATTTGAATCCCGCGTGTTCCACAGTTTTGACTCGCGTCTGTTTGACTGTGCGGGTCATTCCTGCGTCTGAAGTCCTGAATGACTGCCGCGTTCTGTTACTTAGTTTCCTTTAAAGTATACTAAGTTCCAGATTTTCTAATTCTCCTGTTTATTCTTTGCAGGTTGGCTTGATGTCCTTTTTCAGGTTCGCTGGGCCCCAGAAAGAATATATCGGCTGGCGAACTTGTTCGACGTTCACCTATAAGAGAATACGTTATGGTCCTCGTCACCAATAAGAGAATACGTTATGTCTCTGACGAGGACCCAAATCTCGCCAAGGTCTCTTCAGATCTTCAGCACTGATCATGTCTGATGGCAAGAGATGGTCAGGTTGAGTATGACGGCGAGGAGGTTCCGAAGGTTGTGGTGGCGGAAAGATCCTCTTCCTCTCCCGACTCCAGAAGTGACATCGAGGACAGTCAATGTCCTTTGGATGGTGTGCTGGAGAAAGATCAACTCTGCAGAAGTGTCCTCAAGGACATTCCATGTCCGTTGGATGGCTTTGCCGGGGAAAGATCAACTCTGAACGAAGGGTTGCAGGACTTTCCGCTGCCAATGGACCTCAGGAACACCGCTCTTAGCTTAGTCAGCTAGGGCGCCTTTGACTTCTGCGTCATTGCCATGGCGCAATCGGCTCCAATTGGGCACTTTTCCAGACATCGTGCACTTGGGATCAAATGCAACTTCAAGGAGTGAGTACGGCCTCTGAGAGAGAGAGGGACTTCTTTGTACTCCTTAATTGTAACACTCAATCTTATTGTATAAGAGAGCGTTTTGTATCACTTTCATATGCTTGGATATATAAATAAAAGTGACACTTTTCTTTTTGCCTCTTTCGTTGTCTTGAATTTTTCATCTTCAGCTAGACATATAGAAGCAAGGGATCTTTTGATCTTATCAAAATTATGATATCTTAATAAGTCAAAAGTTATGAAGAAAGATCCTGTTTCAGGAACTTTCATGATACTGTCAGAGGTGTGATATTAACTTGACAGAGATGACTTTTGGTGGACCTGCCCCTTTGTAAAGGAAAGTGACAGGTAGAGTTCGTACCCCCAGGAAAGATGAACTTTTATCAAGAGTTTGGGATTAACTTGATTTAAGATCAGCCGGGGAGTTCGGCGAAAACATTGCTAACGGTGTAATGTTAACCTAACAATGCTTTTAAATGAATTTGATACTCTGTTGGGGAAAATATCAAATGAAACTAGACTCGTGGGAATCTAGTAAGATTTTTACCGTCAGAGGTGTAATATTAACTTAACGGGTTGAAAGTAGTCTTGTCATAGGTTTAATGTTAACTTGACAAGGACGTGAGTTAGAGGTGTGATATTAACTTAACTCATCAACATCTCAGTTTTTTTTGGGAAACTGAGGGTGTCACTGTCATAGGTGTGATGTTTAACTTAACAGTGAGGGTAATGCTAGAGGTGTAATGTTGAACTTGGCATTAGTCGTCTCGGCTTAAAGAAGTCGAGGAAAGGTCATGGCCATAGGTGTATTGTTGAACTTAGCAATGACTCGGATGCTAGAAGTGTAGTGTTAACTTGGCATCGTCCATTTCAGCTTCGATACGGAAGTCTGAAGAAAGGTGACTATCAGAGGTGTGATATTAACTTAACAGACACTTGATGTACTATTTAGAGGTGTAATATTAACTTAAACAGTAGTTTGTCAGAGGTGTGATATTAACTTGACAAGAATTAGCTCATGATAGGAGCAATTTGAGGACCTGTCATTCTATTGATGAGAATTGACAAGTGAAATTTGAAATGCCAGAGGTATAGTGTTAACTTGGCAAATTTTGAAGTTTGCTACTCTGTGTAGAGTTAACAAGCCAAGTTTGTACTCGACAAGGAGTATTCATTACCAGAGGTATAGTGTTAACGTAGTAATGATTGCATTTTATGGTCCTACCATTCTGTGGATGAGAATTGGTAAGGGATTTTGGAGGGAAGGGTGGAAACAAGCCCACTTAGGATTTTTAGCAAACCCTCAGCTATCAACGGATTTGAGGTGCCTTTACCAACTACCGTTTGAGTTGGGCTAGCCATGCTATTCCCCTCAGCATGATAAGTTGTCGAAGACTTATGTTGGGCTTAGAAGCCAACATTTTCCTCTATCCTTAGCCGTTGGAGGCGTTGGATATTTTGATCAGAGGTGTACTTTTAACTTGATCGGTGGAAGAGTACCATCTAGGGATAGTATTTCTTCAAGAATTTGCCATTGATTGGCATCATTAGTGTATCGCCATTCGAGGTTATGAGGCGATATGATCCATTTGAGTAGACTGACTCTACTACAAATGGTCCTTCCCATTTGGGTTGGAATTTTCCTTTTGTCTTGTGTGTCATGACCATGGGTCTTCGGACAGCTAAGACAAGGTCGCCTTTCTTGAAAGTTCGCGTTTTGACTTTCTTGTTGAAGGCTCTGGTGATACGAGCTTGATAAAGCTCGATTTGTTGTTGGGCCTGCAGACGCTTGTCGTCTAAGGCTTCCAACTCCTGGAGTCGCTGTCGATGCTTCTCCCCCGTTGTCATCTCCGCTGTCAAGGCGACGCGTAGAGATGGGATTTGGATTTCCAGTGGAAGAACAGCTTCACATCCGTATACCAAGGAAAACGGCGTGGCTTTAGTTGGGGTTCGCACAGTCGTGCGGTAGGCCCATAAGCATTCACCCAACTTGTCGTCCCAGTCTCGTTGACTTTTCGAGACGAATTTCTTGAGAAGCTTGCCAATATTCTTATTGAAGGCTTCTGCAAGGCCGTTAGCAGCAGGATAGTATGCCGTTGATGACAAACTCTGGATTCTGAACTTAGCGCAGAATCTCTGGAAAGCCTGGCTGATGAACTGGGGTCCATTGTCATGGACAATCCGCCGAGGCACACCGAAGCGGTAAATAACGTGATGTTTTACGAACTTGATCACGTTAGAGGATTTCACCTCTTTCAAAGGGATAGCTTCGGCCCACTTTGAAAAGTAATCGGTTATCGCTAGAATGAACCGATGTCCTTTTGATGATGGTGGGCTGATAGGACCAACCACATCCATCCCCCACATTTCGAACGGCCAAGTAGAGGTCGTAGAGTGGAGGTACCCTGGTGATTGATGGATGAAATCGCCATGTATTTGACAGGCGTGACATCTTTTGGCATAAGCGACAGCATCAGCAATCATCTTGGGCCAATAGTAGCCCAATCTTTGGAGTCTGTTTGCCAGCTTCGGGCCAGGTTGATGAGCTCCACACATACCGTCGTGGGCTTCTTTCAACACTCCGTAGGTTTCTTTTGATGAGAGGCATCGGAGCAGGATCCCGTCATGCGATCGACGATACAATGTTCGCGAAATCGCATTATAGTAGAATTTAGGGGCTTTCCTTCGGATGGCAGCCGCCTCCTTGGTGTCTTCAGGCAGGATGTCGTATAAGACAAAATCAATATAGGAGAATCGCAAGTCTTTAAGCTCTGGAGCGGTTGACACTTCAAGTGTTTCTTTACCGCGACGATCTCCCGTTGACCCTGGGTAATCTCCGAGGGGACTTTTTGGGCAGTATAGGTCGTGGCTATAGACGAATACCTTCTCCATTACTCCAGCTGGAAGAGCTAAGGAGGCAGCAAGGGATGCAAGCGCATCTGCATGCGCATTTTGTCTGCGCGGTACATGGTCAATGTAGAAGTTTGAAAACCTCTCGGCCATGTGGATTGTCGCGTTGTAGTAGGGTACTAGATCTTCATGTCTGACCTCATACTCTCCGCGAACTTGGCTGACGATGAGTTTGGAGTCACCGTATGCCTCGAGATTTTTAACGCCAATCTCATCGGCGAACTGCATCCCAATCAAAAGAGCGTTGTACTCCGCCACATTGTTGGAACAAGGCTCGGTTAACGAGATAGCTCGGGGAATCACGTAATTCTGTGGGGAGACGAGTACTACTCCTACCCCCGCTACCGTGTGTCCCTTTGGGCTTGCTCTCGATGCGCCATCGAAGAAAAGTTGCCACACTTGACTTTCAAATGATGTCTGAGCTAGGCAGACTTCGGCGGCCTCATCTGAGAGATCCTCGTAGAGTTTGGCTGCCCTCGGATCTGGGTGTTCAGCTAAGAAGTCTGTCACCGCTTGTCCTTTAATGGCTTTCTGTGGCAGAAAGTGCATCTCATATTGGGAGAGCAGTATAGCCCATTTCGCCAACCGGCCATTCAGTGATGAAGGCTTTGTCATGAGTAACCTCAGGGGGTTGACTTTTGATATGACATTTATAGTCTGGCCCACCAGATAGTGTCGCATTTTCTGAATAGCGAACACCAGTGCCAAACATTCCTTCTCGATCGGGTTGTACCGATGTTCGGCTCCGATCATTGTTCTACTTAGATAGTAGATTGCTTGTTCGCGTCCTTGATCATCATTCTGAGCTAGTAGAGCTCCCAAAGAATGATCCATTGACCGGACATACACCAGGAAAGGCTTTCCGGATACCGGAGCTGCAAGGACTGGTGGTAGGGTGAGGTATCGTTTGATCTCCTCGAATGCTTGTTGGCAAGCGTCGTCCCAAATGAACGAAACGCCCTTCTTCATTAGCTTAGCGAAGGGTTGGCACCTCCCGGAGAGATTTGAAATGAACCGGCGGATGTACGCCAATCGTCCTTGCAATCCTCTGAGTTCCTTAAGGCTTCTTGGAGGTTGCATCTCCTGAATGGCGCGAACTTTCTCCGGATCCAAATGAATTCCGGTGGAGGTTACGACAAATCCTAGAAATTTTCCGCTGGCCACCCCCAGGAAGGATTTAGTGGGATTCATCTTCAATTGATGAGCCCGCATGATGTCAAAGACCACCTTCAGGTCAGCTATGTGATCGCCTTTAGTGCGGCTTTTTACTGCAATGTCATCGACATAGCATTCCACCGTTTTGCGTATTTGCTGGTGGAAAATGGCATTCATGGCCCTTTGATATGTTGCCCGGCATCTTTTTCTGCTCTGGTCGGAGTTTTAATACCTCCGCGTCAATCAGGGCTTGAAGGATGTCCTTGAAGACGTAACAGCTTCTGGTAGGGTGCCCGAGCATCCTATGATACAGGCAGTAAGTGGGATTGTCGGTCTTGCCGACTTCCTCAGGGCGCCTAATTTCAGGGAGCTTCAGTCGATTGCTCTTGTTGAGTAACTTGAAGAGCGAGTCGACGTGTTCCTCCTTGAAGGAATATTGCTTGTTGGCGCGGGGTTGGCTCGAAGAGCCACTTGCTCTGCCTGGTTGAGGTTTGGCAGGAGACTTGGTCTCTGTTGCCAAATTATCCTTCCGCTTTGATTGGAGGGATGTGTCCGGCGCACGCCTTGTTGACCTTTCCGGCCTGGGCTTGCCTTCTTCCGCTCTAACGCGAGCAACAATCTCTTCCGCCTGTTCACCTTGCTGGACTAATTGTTTCCAGGTGCGGCTTTCAGCAACTCCTATTTGAGCAAGGAGTGAGGTTTGGAGATTATGGCGACATGTTTCCACCAGGGTGGCCTGGGTCATGCCGCTTGGACATCGGAGTGCCGTGTTCCGAAATCTTTCTACGAAAGACTTAACGTACTCTCCCTTTCGCTGTTTTGTAGCTAAGAGGGTGGGCATTGTAACCTCCGAATCATCTTCGAAGAAGCGTGTAACGCCCGATTTCACAGATACGGGGACGTCACTGCGACGCATATACGAAGGTCAGAAAGTGCCCCCACGTATATACGCTAAGCATAAAAGCACAACAAGAAATCAGAGTGCACACGAAACGTGGCAAACATACATATGCCAACACGAAAGATACAGTACAAAGTCATCACAGTATATGATAAACATTACATAACACATATGTCTTTTATCACAACTCAGTCCAAAAGTAAAAGGTACAGCAAAAATACAAAAGAGCTCACGAGTAGGATGGAGATCTCGTGAGTCAAGAGAAGTCAGGCACAAGGAGCTGAAGCTAGGATGCCCGCTCGCAAGAAGAGCTCGAGCTACGGTGGACAACTCCACTCTGATCTAGCTACAGAACCTGAATGTGCAAATCCAAGGGTCAAGACATATAATAAATAAAAGAACTGCAAGCCAAGTGGCTAAGAGACATGAGAAGGGTCAAAACACGAGTATAGAATATAATAACGGTATAATATAATAATCATGAAACGGGAAATTATAGGTAATGCTAACTACGAGCAAAAGTGATTGTATATGCTTAAGTTACGGTCCTATGAGACTAGTACGTCGAAGGAATAATCCAAACAAGGAAACCCTCATAAATATACCCTTGTCTCATACCACAGCAATCCCAAGCATATAAATCAGAATTTGCAAATCATGCGATAATCATAACGTGAATGCATAACAAGAAAGACGTGTGTCATAATGAGAAAGACACCAACCAAGTAACCGGAATCCTCACTGGTACCATAACAAGTAAAACATGGGTCATAATGTATCATGAGTCATGATGGGAACTATAACAAGAAACACTAAACATAACAGTAACCATAACTGAACCTATTATTATTATTATTACTCGCCTAACTCATATATCTAGGTATGTGTCTCGGTATCGATCCCAACTCACATACCTCCATATATAAGCTATTCGAGGTTTGTTACCGGAAGTAGATGGAGAACTGATATCTTTCTTATAGAGGTACGTAGAAGTAATCATGTAACATATTCCCAAGCTATAAGCGAGATATCTATCTCTACTTATAGAGGTACGTAAAAGTAATCAGGTAACATATTCCCAAGCTATAAGCAAGATATCATTCCGGCATCCATCACTTCCTCCCATACCCATTCAAGTTGTAGCTTATTTAGGATTATCAGTTTACGGGAAATAAGTGAACATGACAGGAATAGCCCTACAGACTCAAGAGGTGGCCCCCATGGGTTTCAAGAGGTGGCCCCCACCGTGTGGTGTGGCACTTTGTTCCATGTGGCACTTTGTTCTGAGGGAGTGGATTCTAGAGGTGGCCCCCGTGGATTCAAGAGGTGGCCCCCACCATGTGGCGTGGCACTTTGTTCCACGTGGCACTTAGTTCCATAAAACAGGGCAGGGTTCCCGTAAATAAGATAATCATACAGTCAAGTGTATCATGCTTGGTTTAAGGGATAGCATGACAAGGTGGTGATGTATAGCAAGCAGTAAAACATAACAATAAATGTAAAGGGCCGGGTCAATCATGACATAACAATCGGCCTAACAGGGTGGTGGCATGTCAGTTGGTCAAGTGAGTACAAGTTAGGTGTTACGTGATATACATGTGTTAAGAGAGAATAATTAACTGACAAGGTTGTTATAAGGTAAGACAGGTGGAACATAGAACAACCTAGGATTCAACGACCTCGAAGGGTCTGCCACGCATGTCATAAAATAGGGAAGTAATAATATCACGGCAATGTACAAGTATAAAAATAAGACAAGTAATAGCATGGGCATACATAAACATGACAAGATGAGCGACTAGAGTGATATACTACAAGAAATAGGTTATTAGGTACAAGGTTCAATCACATGACCCAAACATAAGATTCATCGTGAAACATATTATACAATACAAGTATGAAGCATGAGACAAGACTAAAACAGCACATATGCATCAATCAACAAGTCCTAACATGGGGATACATGATAACAATTTATGGAGTGTAAGTGGTGTAACCAACGGAGTTTTTATGATAACTTTCATTCTACGTATAGGAATAGAACGAGGAAAGATTTATTAGAAACTAGACTCCACTACCTTTCCAATGACCTATTACATGATAGGTTTTGATTAACCAAACTGCTCCAGAAATTCAAAAACCTATCAGCTGTGCTGAATTCTGCAGCATGACAGTTTTGACCAACCTTCAATGTTTCAGTCATAGCTTAAGTTACAGGTATCCGATGATGACATGGTATGAACCGTTGGAAAGTAGACTCGATTAGCTTTCTAACGGTATATTACATGACCTATTCCTTATTGAATATCCTTACGAAAGAAAACCCAAGATTCTGGTTTCAGTTTTGGACAGACATTAACAGATTGTATTATTAGGGCAGAAAAATCAGATTTTGAGGGGTTGTTCTAATAGCTAAAAGGTAGGATTTTTATGGTATTAGGTGACCTGATCTACCAATACAAGCACACTAAAACAGAGAATAGCTATGGTGATTAAAATATTCACATGGGAGAGTTGGATTTGTGTTGTGATGCCCTAAAAAGTGATTTTTATCTACAAGTGTACATGGATCTCAATCACTAGCATGTGGGTGTTAAATAGGTCTTGGTGAGTAAGAAACTCACTAGGATGGGGTTCAATTGGAGCTTGATCCAAATGGAGGAGGTGATGACTCCAAATCCACAAGTTGTGAAGCTTGAGTTGAAGGGGATGAACTTGAAGTTGCCTTGATGAAGCCTTGGTTGAAGATGGAGGTCCTTGAAGAAAACCCTAAGATCTTGAGGTGGAAGTGAAGGGATTTGGGGTTCTCTTGAAGCTAGGGTTCTTGAGGAAGAAGAAGGGGAATTTTGAGAGGAGATTTCTTCTCTTGGTGAAGGAATGAGAAAAAAAAAGGGCAACTTTGCAAATGGAAGTGATTTATAGCTTGGGATTTTGTAAAGGGTTTGAAATTGGTTGGAAGTGAAGGGCTTTATTGCAAAAGAAAGGGGGTGAGGTGTCCCCTCCTTGGCCACATGGCCGGCTGTGGTTGAGAGAGAGAGTGAGTGGGGGTAGGTAAGGGTTGAGTGGGAAATGAGGTGGCAAGTGAAGTGGAAAAAGGAATTTGCAAATATTGAAAAAATGCCCGAAATTCAAGTATTTCGGAATGATATGAAAATTTAACCAAAAATCAAAAATAATATAAAAAGACCAATAGTGAAATCCGTTTGAAGAAATACTGTATAGTTTTAAAGTTAAAAATCCCGGAATCTGAGATTTACCGACTCCGAAAGAATTTCCATAAAATCATAAAATTCTCAGAAAAAGAATGTAGTCAGAAAATATGATTCCAAGAAAGAAAGTCTAAAGAACCATCATGAAATTCTAAACTGTTTGGGAACTAAAAATACTGGAATCAGTCTCCTACCGACTCCGGCGGAAAATCCATAAATTCGTAAAATCTTTAGAAAAAGTATATAAGTAAGAATATGATTCTAAACAATAAAGTCTAAAGGACTATCATGAAATTCCAAACAGTTTGGAAATAAAAATCCGGGAATCGGTCAGCGGCACTGGCCGACACCGGTTTTGAAGAAATTCAATTTAATCCGAGAAAATCCATAAAATCACAGAAAGTCTAATAAATTGGAAAATAACATTTAAAACTGAAATCGGTCAATTCTACATGTCAGAAATACCAAATCGAAGAATACACTATGATCGGGCCCTTGGCTCAGACTAGGGCTGACTCCGAGTCCACGAATCCAAATCCAACATAAAATAATCGTGTAAAGAATTCATGATACAGGATAAATACAGGAAACAAATCGAAAAATACGATCGAAAATCTGAATACGCAACTAAGTACGTATTCCGGGAACGGGGTATTACAAAGCGTGTTAAAAACAGCTTCTCCAAGTCGCCCCAGTTCTTGATGGAACCTTCCGGGAGCTTCATAAACCATTCAAAGGCCAACCCTTTCAGGGTGCCAATGAATAGACGTGCCAAGATGGCATCGTTATCTACTACATTCCCAGTTTGGGATTTGAAGTAGTAGATGTGCTGGTTAGGTGACCCCTTCCCGTCGAATGCTTGGAGAGTTGGAGCCTTGAACCTAGGAGGGTACGGGACTAAGTCCCACTCGGCCGGATAGGGCCGGACCACTCCGGCTTCTTGGAGATCTTTACGACTGGACAGGGCCTCGAGTCGTCGTTCCAGTAGGCTCATTCTTTTAGCCTGAGCCTTCTCCGGGTCTGGGTCGCTTTTTGTGTGCGACGAAGGCTTGGATGAACCCGAAGTAGATCGTCGTGTCTCATCGGAAGGTTCGGAAGGTGGACTTCCACCCTTTCTCCCTTTCCCCTTCGGTCTTCTAGGAGGAGACCTCGCTCTTTCTTCGAGCAGCTTCTCAAGCATATACTTGAGGTCGTCAATGGATCTCTGCTGAGAGGAGAGTATATCCATTTGGTGCTTCTGCATCTGTTCTAGACGTTTAGCCGCCTCCTCAGGAGCGTCTGCCATGTAGGCGGAAGCCTCCTTCTCGACGGAAGAGTTTGAAGCTTGCGATTCTACTACAGCGGAGTGAGAATCGCCCATTCTAATGCCGCAGGCTAGGGCATTATAGTTAATTGGGGGAATGGCCCCAGTCCGGGTACGAGTGTGCTGATACACTCCTTCCGGTTCCGAATCAGACTCATCCGAGCTGATTTTCGGTTGTTTCCCCTTGCTTGTCATGTATGCAGCAAGCTCCGGGTACTCAACGTCAGAAAAGGTTCTCCTTCTGTGGGAGCGTCTTCTTTTGGCTGACGGGGGAATCAGGGTCAGCTGTCTAACTAAAGACGGTTGGTGCTCGCCTGATCCACAATGACCTCCAGAGAGCATCTGGATGAGCTGTTGACAGCAGCATGAAGAAGTGGCTTGATTGGCACTTCTTTTCCTTGTCAAATAATCCCTCAAATCCGTGGGAGGGGGATTGAAGAGACTAGCCTCACAACGTCGAAGACGGGAGGAAGTCATGTGCTGTTCAGCCTGGACGCAGACTTTAGGGACGCGGCTCCCGCGTCGCGGCTGTATAACGCGCGCGCGAGTCTCGCGTTGCTGCCTGCTGCGTTGGATCAGAGACACTTGAGGGAGAGTGGGCTGCTAGGCCCTACGCCTAGGGGCGCATGCTTCCTGCGTTTGACGAGACGCAGAAGCTTCGCTTTGGCGTTTGGTAAGTTGGTCTTCAGAAGACTCAACTTGGGGAGTCTCGCGTTTGGGTCGCCAAACGCGGATCTCTCGCACTGTACGAGGTGCGGGCAAGGCATCAATTTGTACGCCACGTCCACCCCCAGTCAGACAACCAACGGTTCCGACTTGGAGTTGACGCGCGCGTCTTCTCTGTCGACGCTCGGCATTCCGGTTGCGCCGTGGAGGAGGAGAGAAGCCAACAACTTCCTGGTTTGTAGAACCAGGGGTATTCACCACGCGGGTCTCCTGAGAGACGCTGACGCGGGTGTCCTGCGCGACGCGGTTGATCGCAGCAGCAGTGGTGCCTGGGACCACGCGGGCCTTCTGGGAGGCGTTGGCGCGTGTGTTCTGTGCGACGCGGTTGATCGCAACAGCAGTGTCTGAGATCACGCGGGCCTTCGGGGAGGCGTTGGCGCGTGAACCGGACTTGGCACAGTGGGCAGCAGTACCCGACAGAGCCTCAGATTGGGCTTTGGGGGGCTGTCCACTTGAGACCCTGCGGCAGACGCGGGTCTTTGGGCTCTTGGAGCCAGAAGAGAGAAACTCTTCATATTTCGCCTGGTCGAACTCAACGACGAGTGATTCGACCATCTTCCCCTTACGGAGAACGTCATCCTGTACCACGGTGTGCTCGTCAGTAACGAAGGTAGTCCCCAGCGGAGTCGCCATCTCTTGTACGCGCCGGAAAGTTTCAGGGACAAAGAGTCGAGCTGTAAAGGGTTTCCTTGAATCAAATGAAACAAATTACAACCAGATTGTTCTTTCCTTTCCGTTTACAAGGGAGGGAGGATGTTGAATCTTCCCTTTGTTTAGTGCTGGGTTCTTCGTGTGGCGGTGGAGAGTGAATCTTGTTCTCCGTTGACCAAATGACCGTCCTGGACCGTCGGGGGTCTTCTCTTCGGCCGGTAGAAGGAGTAACTCAGCTCCGTCTACCAAAACTCACAAAGAGGAGGTAGGCGAAGAGCAGCTAGTACGCACTAAGCTTGCTTGAAGAGTCTTCTCTCTGTTGTTGATGCCTTCAGTTGCCTGATTCTCGATCCCTTTCTCTTGATGATCCTTGATCTTGTGCCTGTGCCCTTGGCTTGGATTCGATGCCCCCCACCCGTATGGCGGATGGGGCCATTTATAGGGGAATCAGGGGGTGAACGTGCCCCCTGAAAACGCTCCTGAACGAGGGGCCACTTCCCGCTATATGCGCGGTGATTGGCCCCGCAACCCGGGTAGTTGCAACTGAGACGCGGGCGTCGAGCCAACGCGCCTTTGATGTTGAGACGCGGGCGTCGAGCCAACGCGCATTTGATGTTGAGACGCGGGCGTTGAGCCAACGCGCCTTGATGTTGAGACGCGGGCGTTGAGCCAAACGCGCCTTGATGTTGAGACGCTGGCGTTGAGCCAAACGCGCCTTGATGTTGAGACGCGGGCGTTGAGCCAAACGCGCCTTGATGTTGAGACGCTGGCGTTGAGCCAAACGCGCCTTGATGTTGAGACGCGGGCTTTGAGCCAAACGCGCCTTGATGTTGAGACGCGGGCTTTGGGCCAAACGCGCCTTGATGTTGAGACGCGGGTGTCGACCCCACGCGTCTAGAGCTTGGAACTCTGCTTTCTTAATGGCTTGTCTGTTGGACATTTTTAGACAGCCTACAACAATGTGTACATGTGTACATTCTAGCATGCAAATGTGGAGTGTGAGCATGGTGTGCATGTGTATACCACGAGGTATGTGCATGAGCAAATGCCTAGATGATGCAAATTCTACTATGCAAATTCTATCATCTGATACCAAATTGATGTGAAACCTATATGCATTGATACACCAAATTGATGTGAAATGTGTATGAGTGTTCAAAAAATCAGTAATAATATTACTAAACTGATGCTTCACTAACAAGTTACGATCATTAGGTATGAAAATAAATTAAACTGGTAATATCAAATAAATGAATTTTAACAATATGTTCCAAATCATAGTTCAGACAATTCTTGTCTCAATAAATCAAACGTTACTCAGATATAAGTGCAATAATCCTACTTGCAATATCAACGATCATCAGAATAAATCAGTTTCTCATATCTCACAATATTAATTGGATTGTAGGAAACAATAATAATAATTGAAAGATAAAATTATTCAATGTAACTCCATAAATAAACTGATTGTAGAATTTGAAATCACCACTGAGATGCTAATGTACCCAGATATTTGGTGCAATTGTTGATTTTGTATGCTAAACTTGCGGTTGATCTGGTAGTCATTGTCTTCTTGTGGATCTGGTACTCTTTATGTAGCGTCTGATGATCGCATCTCCATTTTGCATATTTATTGTCACATTTACACATTTATCCTTGATTTTCTTTAATTAAATATTGCTATTTAACTCTCTTTTTATTTATGGTATATAGTTATTTTAAAAAAGATAAGAGTAGAATAAGCTTCTCTTTTATCCACTTATCCTATCTAAATTTGGATTTCAAATTAAATCAATTTGAAAGAACAAGGAAGTGAAGGATAGAGAAGGTAAAGGAGACAATCAATTCAAATCAAGTTTCTTAATCTTTAAGTCAAAGATAAAAGGAGAAAATTTGAATTTAAACTCAGATTAAGAGATAACTTGTGTTTTAAGTTATATAGAAAAGTAAATTATTTTAAATCTAGGTTCAAATGAAGTCCCCGATGATATATCTACAAATGGACGAATGAGAAAATGCCACCACAAAAGTGCGTGCCCTGACTCCATATCTTTAACGCAGCAACGAGACAAAAGCCACATTTTCGTGGCTTTCTAGTGGAGGTTGGCTTGGCGGTTGGGTGCACCTCTTCCATTGGGACTCTAGTACCCATTTTCCTTATAAATAGTACCCCAGAGGTAGAGCAGAGGGTATCAGAGCTAGTCTAGAGATCATAATTTAGGATTTTTCTTCAGTTTTCTTCTCTGAATTTCTTTTGTAATTTCTAAGATTTAGTCCTAGTTCAAGTTTTGTAAAAAGAAGGAGGAGGCTCTTATAATTAAAGGTGATAACATCAATAACAAGAATTTTCTTTCCAATTTTTCTTTATTTACTTGCTTTCTTTTTACCATATTTTCTTTAGTATTTCACCACGAGTAGCTACTCTTTTTCATGCCTTATTAGTTTCTACCCACCACTACTTTTAGTTTTGTTAGACTAAACCGATGGAACCATATTATATGCTTAAATCCTAGAAATAGCCAATAATCTTGAAGGCACATGATGATAGTTAAATATATTATTTTTCAATACTTCTCAATGATTTTTCTTATACTATGCTTAGATAGCCTTGATAGTTTAATGTTGGTTATTTTTCTTATTATATGTTTGAAAAACTCTAATAATTTAATGTTAGGTCTTAGTTAGTGATTATATTCAAATAAGGTTTCTCTATCTTATATATCTTACTTGAATTGAATGCAACTATAAGGTATAGATTTTATAATTCAAATTGAAGTTTAATCTAGCATAAGTTTAGTAAGTTAGTGGTGGTAGATGTTAGTAAGCCTTGCTCCTTAATATTTTCTAAATCCTATTTTTTAATCATACTCTATCTTCATCCTTTTTCTACTTCTAACACTTGACATAAAGTTCTTTTTTCTAGAAGAATACTTAACCAATTTAGTATTTTAAGAGATACTGAAAAGCTTCTATCGCATTCTTTTAGTGGATTCGACCTGCTTAGCCCTTGTTACTGCAGATAAATTGCAGAAATTCAAAGTTATATATCAGATAAACACTTTTTTAAACTTTGTATATTTGTCAGTCATTTGATATTGTTATTTTTTATTGTTGTCGGAAGATTGGTCTCACGCAAGGTTGCACAAGTCGACATGCTGGCGCAAGGTGCTCGTGAGCCCATCATTGACTGGCCGTGCTCAGTCGTTTACAAGGGTACGCTCGGTTGTTGTCACGGGCGTGGAATAGTGCTGGCCTGGTCGTGACCTGTGCTGGCACTGGGCCATGCTCAGGTAGCAGCCTAGAAGTGGTGCCTTGAATGATATTAGGAAAGATAGGTTAACTATTATTTGTAAGACAGTAAGTGCATGATTGAATTTATCTTTTTTATTGAGTTGTGATAATTTTGAATAAAGTCCTGAGTGAGATTGTCCAATTTGGGGTAAGGGATTCAAGGAATGACATTGGAAAAGGTGGGTTGACCATAATTTTTTGAGACAACAGGTACATGATTGATTTTTCTTTTTCTTTTTAGTTGCGATGCTTTTGTACAAAGTCTGAGTGAGATTGTCAAATTTGTGATAAAGGATTCAAAGAAGACAATAATTTGGTCAAGTTTAGTGTCTGTTTGCTTTTAATATTTCTCAGATTTGGTTTTTCAGACTTTTTGAAAAGCAAAAGTTTTCATGTTGTTTAACAGTCATGGTGAAAAAAGACAGACAAAACATTATTGAAATAGGTGGAAATTATATTAAATAATGAAAAAAAATAATTGAATTAGGATGCAAATAATAACAGAAAAATAAAATTAAAAATATTATATAAAGGTGCAATAAAAAACTTAAGAATCAAAGAAAAGAAATTATGACGGCTAATTTTTTTTTTTAGATTTTATGATTTTTTCTATCGAAGAAATATGCAAGAAAACAAATATAAAAATATATTAAGATGCTTTGATAATTTAATTAAAATCTAAAAGCACAGTAATCAATTTAGAAAATTTACCGAACTTTAAGTAACAGTGAGTCTAAGGAGACAGCTTGGCGATGACTGTGGCCGAGAAAGGATTGAACAAAGGCAGATAGAGTTAGCCTCAATGGAACATAAGAGATAATGAGTCTGATTCTACAGCTGCAACAGCGTCGGATATGTGCAAATGAATCAGGTCAAGTTGACGAGAAGGCAGCAGATTGATTGGCAACAAAAGGGTTAAATCTAGTTGTAGGTGGATCAGATCTGGGCTTGATATGAGGTAATTATGAGATGATAGAGGCCACAGATGGCAGCATCGACAGGAAAGGGGAGGTGCCAATGGTTGAGTAATAGTTGAAGTCGGAGGTTGACAAAGGCGAGGTGAGGGTCCGTAATCTCAGGGTTGTAGATGAGGACGATGAAGGCATGGGGAGCGAAGTAGCGTCACGATGAGATCTGCTCAGTAGCAAGTCATGGTCAAAGATCTAGGTGATGATGAGATTGGCTGAGAGATGAAAGAGGAAATTAGGGGTGGTGGCTTCAATCGAAGTCAAAGAAGAGGAGTTGAGGAGGTGCTGTTAATGTTGAAGGCATGAGGTGGTGGTCTGATAAGGGCGGCAATGTGTCAGGGATTGTCATTGAGGTCATCCTAGGGTGAGGCAGGAGTTAGCGAGGATGGCTATGGCCGAGAGGGTGGCGGAGTAGCGGTTAAGATTAGTGTTTTCTTGTGATAAAGATAAAACAATGGTTGTTTTCTAGATATGCAAGAACCTCAGAGCTAGGGCTTACTTTTTGGGTTTGGGTGGCAGGAAAATTTTTGGATTCAGGGTAGAGATAATGAACGAGATTCTAATGTAAATTGATGTAGAACAAGAGAAAAATAAAAGAGAATATATGAAAAGAAGAGAGAATTTATAAGAGATAGAGAAGAATTTGTAGAGAGAACAAAAAAGGGTAATTAGAGAGAGGAAATCTGATAATATGTATTTCAAAAAATAAATCTCCTCCACAATGAAAACAAAGGGGCATATTTATAAATAGACAATTAATACAAATTAGAAAACTAAACAAAACATGATAATCAGGAAACTCTAGTTACCCAAAACTAAATAATATCTAACAAAATAATAAAGAAATAACATAGTAATTAGTACTTAATTATGATCTCCATCAATTTAACTCTCCAAAAGATATATAATTTGTTTTTCCCAATTAAAAAAAAAGGAAAATCTTACTCAATCACTCAAGTA
This sequence comes from Agave tequilana, assembly GCA_038442645.1. Lineage (NCBI taxonomy): Eukaryota > Viridiplantae > Streptophyta > Magnoliopsida > Asparagales > Asparagaceae > Agave > Agave tequilana. Next base: position 69,248 of record JAVJIF010001561.1, on the reverse strand, counting down.
GTTTCTAATTAGTTATGGTTACCTGGTTACAGAAATCATCAAGAAATTAGAATACAAAAAAATATGTTTTTATTCATTGGAATTATAGGAAAATAGCTAGGTTGTATATATGTTCTGGTCACTATTCATTAAACAGGAGAAACAAAAACTTTGAGGTCCAAGATCCATGAAAAGCATAATTTTTCATTCAAAATAATGCAATCAGTTGCATGATAGGTCATACCATAATGGGACACTATTATTTTCAAGAAATCATAAAAGATGTTAATTGCTCAAGAAAACATATATCGATTTTCTGACACTCATAACAAAGTATTAATGTATCAAATAAATTATATGAAAACTATAATTTTATCAATTATATTTTTTGTATATTATTTCTTTATGAATAAGTACATGGTAGATATCAATTTATATTTTTTTTTTATTAATTGCAGAAACTCCCAAGCACTATCACGATTTTTTTTTAAAAATCCATGTCCGATTGAAATAAGAAGAGAGAAGAGACCCCTTTATGCTATCAAATTAAAACACTACTCAAACAAACATCATTCTTTTATATAAACGTTATAAAAAGTTTAAGTTGCAAATAAATTTTATGAATGCATTTTGAATTGCATTTCTAATTAAAAAAGTTTATATTTGTAAAGAAATAATAAAAAGGTTTATAAAATGAAAGATACATATGTACATATTATTTTTACTAGAAACGTGTAAACTTGCATATCCCTTATGGTATCATCTTTTTCATATTATTTAATATAATATTGATATTTTGATTATTGTAGAGAATCCAAGTTTCCAAAATATAATATTGATAATAAAGTATTATCTATAAAAATATGTTATGATATGAAAAATTATGGAGTGTTAAAAATTGAAATTTGCAATGGTATATATGCATAGGGTATTCTTGTATATAGAGTCCAATAAATTTGCAATGGTAGAATTTTTTGAACTTAATCACAAAAGTAGACGTTGCGTAAATTTATTTAGAATTTGACCTCCTCCTTGCCTCATATTTGTCATTTTCAGATTTAAGAAGTAACTTTATTTTTTTAATTTTTAATTTTTTTTTATTAAGGCGTATCCAAATAACTTTATTATTAGAAATAAAATTGGATTATTTTTCTTAAGAAAATAAAAGTTTGTCACTCTATATTCATAATTCCAGTCAAATATAAAACGTAGCATAAATAAGGCTTTCCTTGTAAATTAAATAGGGTCCTATAATAATACCGACTCCAAATTTGGAAATTTAGTTCCATTAATCCTAATCCTCGTTGCAGTCGGAAAGAGAAACAGAGATTATAAAAGAAGACGATTATCAGATTATAATCACACGCAAGACACAGTTAATCTCTTCTCTCTTTGTGTTTTGAGCTTCATCGCTCCCAATCTCTGCAGCCATGGACATGAGCCTCTACATGCTAGGAAGGCCGGTGACGGAAGAATCACCGGGTATTGCTTACTTCGACTTCAATGTAAGAGCGACGCCTGAAAGTCCTTTCGAGCTTACAAGCTTCAGCCGTGGCCAGGCCAGCTTACTTGAAGACATACAGACGGTTGCCGACATGCTAACCTGTGTCTGGGGGCCTATCAATGATATTGAATCCTTTCAGACCTTGCAGAACACTCTCGTTGCTTTCTGCCATGAGATGATACAAGAACGCAACGGCCTAGGTGTCGTCATATTCTACATATACATCTTCCCGCGTCCTGCCGGAACCTTGCAGCAACAACGGAACATTAACACTAACATCAGAGAGGAGATGATTGATGAAGGTTTGGATCAGACCGCGATTGCAAAGCTAGAGAGGGTGGATGCTGCTGCTGGAGTGTTGAATCATGATGACCGCTGCTCCATCTGTTAGAAGAGTTTAAGGAGATTATGGATGACTTGGACTCGGGCTTGGCTCGAACACCGTGCTCGCACATGTTTCATTATGACTGCGTTGCTCGGTGGCTGAAGAGGAGTCCGACGTGTCCGCTGTGTAGATGTGAGATACATTGACATTGATTGATTGATTCAGCGAATTTGTCTACATTGCTAATTCTGTAATTGAAATGTTCATAACTTTCAAGCATTATTGCTATTGTTATCCTGATATTGATGCATTTCAGTACTCTGTCATGCCGTCATCTTCATCTCTTCACTGCAAATTATGTAATCAGAAATCGGAGAATAATATCTTTCAGAGTGATTTATTATATGCACTTGAAATTTGTGCTATTTGTGACTCAGAACGATCAATCAATCACTTGAAATATATTTCAAGCAAGTCCATTAAGTTGGAGATGCACAAAGCGAGCATCGCCTAATGCGGTTGTTGTGAAATTGGTCCCTGGAATTGTCACTTGCTTGGAAAAGCACCAGAATAACTACGCATTGAAAGAAAAGGAAGAATATTAGAAATTTAACTCCCAAAAGATACATAATTTGTTGTCCCCAATTAAAAAAAAGGGAAAATCTAACTCAAACCACACAAGTATTTTCTAATTAGTTGCGGTAACCTCTTTACAGAAATAATCAAGATATTAATGTTATTTTCTAGGATCAATCTGACAACTAATTAATATCACTGAAATATCACCGATCTAATTGGCTAGGTCGGTTAATATCAGGTGGGAGATTTTTCGTTCAATAGAACGTTCCTTAATTAAAGAACCATCTTTCAATTACCTTACTTAGTTAAATACCAATTAGACTGGTATATGTCAGTCTCAATATACTGAACCCCTGTATAAAGAAAATTAATTCACTTACACAGTACTTGGAGTGAGATACGCTTAAAGCGAATCTCCTTAAGACAATTACGTCCCTCGCACCGGTGCTAACGAGTTACTGGATGTTGGTCTCCCAAGATACAATACTCCTTCACGGCATTTAGATAGCACACCAAATCACCGTACGGTCGAACCGTAGCTAACCACTACCTTCATAAGATTATCAAAGCAGCAGGACCAAGACAAATTTCAGGAGAATATTTATCTTTACTTTGGAGGAGCCCCACTGCAGAGGAAGGAGAAAGGTAAAAGTATATTCTTCTTTGAAAGTCAAAGATTCAGACATCAATTCTATTAAAGAATCTGTTAAATTTCTGGGCCTTCTTTCAGAACAAATTTTACAGAATCTCTTGGAAGTCGCTTGGAAATCCGAATTGCAGAATTCTCACTTCCTGTTGGAAGTCACCTCAAACTTGAGTATAGAAATCTCACGTCAGAACGTAGGAAATTAATTTCTGTGTTTGTTGTTTTGGTTGTTGTGTGTCTTAGTTTGAGAAAATGGAGCTCTATTTATATCGCTCCGGGAGGGGTAAAGGTGTCCGAACCCAACCAAACAGTTGCAAAGGTTCGGTCTGAACCGTCGCAACGGTTCGTTTCAACTGCAGCAATAGCCCGCCTAATTTTCGCGGTGATTTGCTGAGAGCCGCTGCGTTGGGCGGTTCGGATTCGGATGGGGGAGTGGGTATGATCCGTGTACCCGTTAGACCCAGTTCAAAAAGAACCAGACCGGGTAGGGAACCCGGACCTGAGCCCGAGCCCGTGCTCGTGCCCGGCACTGCAAGCGCCGGCGCCCGCATGCGCACGTGCGGGCATGGTTTCCCCTAATCGCACACGAAAACTCTAATTACCCAAAAGGCGTACCATTTTTTCCCATTTTTCTCTATTTAAACACTTCAAACTTTCATCCTATGGCCAATATAGGACTAAATACTTTTAGCTACTTTTAGTCCCTTTTGGCTTTAAATTAGACAAACTTTAGACTTGAATATCTCTTCATTCAAAGTCGGAATTGAACATGTGAATATACCACGTTCATCCCTAATTGAAGGAGAACACACTCCAAGCATTATCTAACTGATTCAATCAATTGATCTCACCGTAATTCAACAAAAATTCACATATATATTCTTCATATTTCCAACAATCCCCCACAATGAATTAAGATTCAAGGAATTGATACAAAGAGACTGACTTAATAGTCCAAGGTACTTTAGAAAAGAAACTGCATCAGGATAGGTGAACTAGGTCTTGAACCTTACATAGCAAAATCTTTATCGGACTTACTGGCTAATCAGTGAATTAGGTCTTGAACTATTAGCTATTAGTGTAGGCCATGTCAACAAGCTTCACACAGTAACTTTTCAAATTAATTTTGGTTCTTGGTTGTGTCCATTTTGGCCCTAAATATTCTTAGTTTCAGAGAGTATCTGTAGGGAATAACAGCCTCCATAGAAATTCCAAAGAGCCGACCCAACTCTATACTCACATAGGTGATCTTCCTATTAAGAGTAGTCTAATCTACTCCACTTGTTTAGTAACAAGATATAGGCATCATTAAAAGCGTTAAGCTTATTCTTAGTCCACTTGTAGAAAGCACTTATGTGCACCTTAGGAATGGATTGGAGTCAAGCTCCTAAGTGCTTACTTGCTGAGTCAATCATAACTAGTTTTTCCTCTTGAACTTAGTCCATGGGATCTCTAGTCGCTAAGTGAGGTTTCCATTAAGCTGGCTCGGTAAGGTTAGGGTTTTAGACCCATTCCCTCGATGCTTAGTTTATACGCTCTCCACTTAAATCTTTAGTAAGCGGATCCGCTAAATTATCTTTTGACGAGACAAAGTTAATAGAGATAACTCCATATGAGAGCAACTGCTTAACAGTAATATGTCTAGACTTACCGTTGTATATAACATTTTGTGCCTGAGATATAGCTGAAAATCACCTAGAGGGGGGGTGAATAGGTGATGATGCTAATCAATGGAACTAAATGCGGAATTAAAAATCTAAATGCAATGAGCACTCAAGTGTGATCCACAAGTGATGCACACACAACCAAACAAGCAAATATGATGAACAATATGAATATAAATGCAAGGCACAAAGTAAATAGAGATAGAGATAGTGAGAGCCAATCGATCAAACGCAAACACCAAGATATGTTCCGAGGTTCGAGCACCCAGCTCTACGTCCCCGCCTTCCCAGAAGGATTTCTCACTTCACTATCACACAGACAGTTACAATCACCGGAGTACACAACTCAACCGGAGTACACAACTCTCAAAGGCACACAGCCAAACAAGGTAGGGTTTACAACTTAGTGGCTTACAACAACAACCACAAAACAATCTCTTGGTGGTTTAAAGCAACAACCACAAACAATCTCTTTCTCTCCCACACAAATCCTTATAGAAAAGATAGTAGATTTTAGCTCAAGTGTGGAGAAAACCAAGGGATTTGAAACCAGCAACTCAAAGAAAATCTTTGGGAAATAAATCAAATCAAGATAGAGAAGTTCAATTCAAAAGCTTTTCCCAAAATCCTTTTTCTTTGGTTTTTCAAACCCTAATCAAAAACACAAAAGATTGTTTACTTTGAATCCAAAAACCAATTTTGATTGCAGCATAAACTCCAGAGAGATATAAGATTTTAGCCCAAAAATCTTGAAGAAAAATAAAGCACTTTTGAATTTTTCTAGCAATCAATAAAACCTCTTTTTCTCTTGTTAATAAATCTCTCCCCAAACACCCCTATTTATAGGAGAGGGCTAGGTTAAGAGATAAAACAAACTTAAGGTTAATTAAGTAATATTAGATTTGAAATAAAACCCAATTTCAAATTTTAAACACAAAAGAAAAAATAAAACAGCTCTTAAAAATCTGCCCATTACTGTTCAAACGGCAGTATCGGTCGACCGGTCGGTCGACCGCTAATTCAAAAATCTGCCCGTTATAGGCGTCCGGTCGACCGCCCGGTCGACCGAATCAGGCCGTAAGTCAGTTACTTCAGCCCGGTCGACTGCCCGGTCGACCGGTGTAGCGTGCACGTTTCTGTGCACGTCGGTCGACCGCTCGGTCGACCGGCTACATGGTGCGGTCGACCGTCCCAGCCTGGCAGACAAAAATCAGGTCTGAAATCTGGGGAAAATTAATGTCAAATAAATTCTTATAACTCACTAAAAATCCCCAAAAATAATTTTAGCATTTTGCATTGATATATAAACATGTGATAAAAGTTTTGACTCAAATATCAAGCAATTAAAACTATTTTTGTATCTTATCATATTTATCAAAAACCAAAACATGTATTTTCTAAAACTTGGAATCTATCTTGAATAGAAAATACGTTTTGTCTAAAACTCATCCAAATACAAAAATATGATATATGAACACTTGAAGCAAGTTGTATATGAATAGAAATTCAATATACAAGAAACATATAGATATCATGATTTTTGTCATTAAGTCCAAAATAATGTTTTGATAAAAATACCAAAACATAAAACACATGAAATAGAATATCAAACTAAGTTTGTTTAAGCAATAGAAGCATGCATGTATATAGAACAAATCATATATACACTAAACCATGTAAACTTGTTTTGATATAAAATCTATTCATGAAAATCAAGATCGGTTAAACCAAAAAACCGAAAACCAATATTCAAAACGTGAAACAAGTGTGTTGTGAACTTGAGCTTATCATACTATACTAATCTTTACAATTAAGATCTAAACCCAAACTAAAACTATGGATACCTAAGTCTTCTTGTAGAGCGCAATCTCCAAGATGACTTGATCCAAAAACTTGATTCACCGAGCTAGTGCAATATATCATCTTTGATGCATAGGCTCTTGAATCAACATGTGCAAGCTTCCAAATCATCTTGTTGAAGCTAAACACCAACTAATATCTTGATTAGAGATCTGAAACTAAAATCACAAGATTATTAGTACACATAACTACATGAGTTAATCATCATCAAAACTAGAGTGAAAGGCCTTTGGGCCAACAATCTCCCCTTTTTGATGATGACAAAACTCATGGAGTTATATATGCATGGATTAAAGTTAAGCTTCAAAGAAGCTCCCCCTTAACTCATGCATCACAATAAACACAAGGATATACAATGTATGCATCAATATGCATAAAATAATAAAAACATGCTTTTGATACCAATGAAACAATACCAATTAGATAAAACGAAACATTATCAAAACATGCTCTTGATACCAATTACCAATTAAACTATTACCAATAAATCTTCTCTTGATACCAAAGAAACTTATAAACTCTTGATACCAAAAATAAACATAAAACTTATGCATTCAAATCATGCATATAAACTCAAATTCTTCTCCCCCTTTTTGTCAATCATCAACAAAGGGGTAAATGAAAACAAACTTTAAGAAATTATTGAGAACACAAAGATATGCCCTTGATACCAAATATACCAATTAATGAAACCAATTGAAATTAAACAAGACATTGAAATCAAATCATCATCTTGATACTATTGAAATTAAAGCATATTGAAAATAAACCACATTGATACCAATTTCAATAATATTCCAATCATAAAGTTAGGGAGTGGGAAACAAAAACAATGGTAAACTAACTACCAATTGAAATATGAGATCAATTGAAAGGTAAACTATCAATTGAAAAGTAAAATACGAGTTTTCTCCCCCTTTATGAAATACCAAAAGAAATTATGCATAGGCTTGAAATAAGATATCAATTGAAGATTAAATCAATTGAAACAAGATATTCATTGAAAACTCAAGCTTAACATAATCAAAATTTGTGCTCTAAAACATAATGATGTAGTAGGCACAAAAGAATCATCTATATAAGTATGCAAGAAATAGATACCAATTGAAATTGATATTATATGAAGTGCAAGCATACATATATGAAACAAAGACATATGAGTATACAAAAAGAAGTCATATCGATACCAATTGAAAGAATTCAATGATACCAATTGAAATAACAAAAGTAATGTCAAGTGTATAACTCATATCAACTACCACCCATCCAAGATAAGTGTTGAATGATTTTCAAGAAGGAACTGTAACACCCCGCTCCCGGAATACGTACTTAGTTGCGTATTCAGATTTTTCGATCGTATTTTTCGATTTACTCCTTGTATTTATTTTGTATTATGAATTATTTATATAATCGTTTTGTCTTGGATTTGGATTCGTGGACTCGGAGTCAGCCCTAGTCTGAACCGAGGGCCCGATCCTAGAGTACTGTTCGATTTAGACATTCTGATAATTAGAATTGACCGATTTTAGTTTTAAACATCGTTTTCCAATATTTTAGATTTTCTATGATTTTCTGGAAATTTCCTGAATTTAGTTGTAAATCTTCAAAACCGGTGTCGACCAGTGCCGCTGACCGATTCCCAGATTTTTAATTTACAAACTAACTGGAATTACTAGAAGGGCCTTTAGGCATTATTTCTTAAAGTCATATTTTCTACCTAAATACTTTTTCTGAGTATTTTATGAATTTATGAAAATTCCACCGGAGTCGGTATCGGCCAGTATCGGCGGTTGACTTCCGGATTTTTAATTGAAAACGGGATTTTATTTCTGAAAACCGATTTCGTATTAGTCCTCAGGGTGACATTTTCTACCTCCGGGTATTTTGGAGATTTTTCTGGAATAGTCGATTTTCGCGGCCATATTATAATATTATTATTTTATTCAAATCTTATCTTTCCTTCTCTTTCTTTCTTTTCTTTCTCCACCGACTTCAGCCCACACCCCTCCACGTGGGCCACCTCAACTCCCCCTTCCATCAATCTTTTCTCCTTTTCTTTTTTTTTCTTTTTCTTTTTCCTTATTTTTCTTTCTTCCTTCTCTTTATCTTTTCCCTTCTTTCTTTTTCTTTTCATTTTCTTTTCTTTCTTCTCCTTCCCCTGGCGCCAACGACACCCACCGTGCCTTCTTCTTCTTCCCCCAAATTCTCCCTCTCTCTCCCTTCAACCTCCAATCTCTCTCTAGATTCTCTCTCTCCATTTCCTCCTCTTCCATCTCCACCCTTCAATTTCCCCCATCTCATTCTCTCCCTTCCTCCCGCGAAATCCGGCCACCACCACCATCACCGGGACTCCGACCTCCACGCCGGCGAGCCCTCGACTCCGGCGAACTCTTCCTCCTCTCCTCTTTTCTTCTTCTTCTTCCTTTCTTTTCTTTCCTTTTTCCTTTTCTTTTTCTTTCTCTTCTTTCTTTTCTTTTCTTTCTTTTCCCTCACCTTCTCCCCCTCCTTGGGGTGGCCGAGCGCCACCCCCTTCTCCGGCGGCGCACGGCGCCGCCCTGGGTACCTGGCCGTGGCCGAATCCCGGCCAGGCCAGGCCACGGCCTGGCGGAGCCAGGCCGTGGCTCTGTTGGAGGGAGGGGCTGTTGCCCCTCCCTAATTCCCTTGTGGGGTGGCCGGTGGCCACCCCAGCTCTGCTGCGCCGCCGGCGCATCGCCGGCGGCCGGCGGCTGTGCCGGCCAGGGGGCGGGAAGCCCCCTGTGCGTGGGCTGAGAGGGGGGCAAGCCCCCTCTCTTTCTCTCTGCTGAAGGAGGGGCAGCAGCCCCCTCTTTGTTTCTCTCTCCTGAGACTCTCTCTCTCTCTCTCTCCCTCTGCGTTTCTCTCACTCTCTCTCTCCCTCTGCGTTTCTCTCTCTCTTTCTCTGCATCTCTCCCTCTCACTCTCTCTCCTGGGATCTCTCTCTCTCTCTTGGATCTCTCTCTCACTCACCTGTGCTCACTCTCTCTCTCATGATTCTCTCTCTCTTGATTAATTCTCTCTCCTTAACTCCGGTCTCTCTCTGTTGTGTTCGCTGACGCGGATCTCACCCCCGCGTGCAGGCGACCTCCTTCAACGCGGCCTTCGCGTTATTGTATTGGCACGACGCGAAGCTAAGTGCCCGCGTCTGTGTTCTATCCTTGTTGGCGTGACGCGGAGTTTATCCTCGCGTCCGCGTTCTCATGACCTGACTTAAACGCAGGCCCCGAGCCTCGCGTTATGGCACCTCTGCGACGCGAACCCCGCGTCTGCTATTCCCGCGTTTGTGATTCCTGCGTTTGCTAATCTCGTGACGCGACTCCCGCATCTGGGATTGCCGCGTCTGCTATTCCCGCAACGCGACTCCCGCGTCTGCATTCCGCGTCTCACTTTCAAAACCCGCGTCTCCCTGTGTCCCTTTCTCTCTCTAGATTTCTCTCTCTAACTCTTTCTCTCTCTCCTTACTTTCTCTCTCCCTAAATATATATTATTTTATGGCGCGTGCGCGAGTTCCATGGATTTCAGAGTTTCGGCTTTCCGGTGATTTAGGCGAGTGCTCTCGCTCTCGCCTCCATTTGGGTTTCCCCGCTTCGTCGGGTCTATATGTATTCCATTTCATGTATTTTGTATTGGGCTGAGTCCCTGTATCTGTGTATGGCCGAGTGCCGGTATCTGGACATGTATTGCTCTGTGACGAATGCTTGTACTAGGGTAGTTTCTTTCCTGTACATGTACCATGCCTGTGATGTACTTGCTGCTTTATGAATTGCGTGGCTAACTCCTTGTGGTCGATTGGACTCTGGGTTTCTGCCCACTCCTGGGATGGCTAGTAGCCGCCGTGAGTGCGCTTAGACCCCGAGCGTACTCGGACCCTTCGGCCTCCGGTTCCTCACTATCTCGGAAGAGACGTGATTGGGACCGGCAGGTCTCTCGGTATTCAGCCTCTGGTCACTCACTGTCTCGAAAGAGAGGTGATTGGGGCCGGCAGGTCTCTCGGTATTCAGCCTCTGGTCACTCACTGTCTCGAAAGAGAGGTGATTGGGGCCGGCAGGTCTCTCGGTATTCAGCCTCCGGTCACTCACTGTCCCGAAAGGGAAGTGATTGGGACCGTCAGGTCTTCGGCTTCGCCTGGTTATCAGGATCAGCGTTCAGTGCTTTACCACTAGATTCGTCTAGGCGGGATGCTGCCGGATTTTCTACTCGCACCTTAAGCCGAGTTGTCCCGGTCACCTTACCAGACGCTCCAGGGATAAATCCTGTTTGCTGTCTGTACTTCCAGCTTGCTCAGCTCCGCTTGTTTGTGCTCCACTACTGCTTTACTATATGCCACTATTTCATACTTACCGTCTACATGCTAATACCTGTCACCAGTTTATACCACTTGTCATTACGTGTTACCATTTAACACATGTATATCACCTGTTAACTGATTTGTTATCACCTAACACCTGACATGATACTACTGGGCAGTGGTCCCTTGTTATGACATGACTTGCCACCGGATTATTATCAATCTCTTGACATGACTGGTTACCTGTCTAATATCACCATCCTGTCATGCTATCACTTGACACCCAGCATGATATACTTGACCTGTGATTATCACATTACGGGAATCCTGTCTTGTTATCCTGTATCATGATCAGTGACCTGTTATCCTGTATTATATACAGCGACCTGAACTCCTGAATTCCTGATCATGTCCTGTACCTGTTATTCCCGTAAATTGCTGATTAATCTAATAAAGCATAAAAGGAACAACTTGCATCGGGTCGGGGGAAACTTGCGGCTATCAATATGTGTTCGTGTTTACAGTGGTATTAGGTATGTTGTGCAACTAAATTTCCGGTCTGACCTGTGGGCCTCCAGGCGACCGAGGGGAGTGCTGGCTCCCTCATTCCTGGTACCATCATGATAAGGGCATACAATAAGTCCCTCCTGTTTGCCTTGTGGCGGGTTCCGTCACCAAGCAACGGAACAATCCTGGGCCGTGGTCCCGGGTATGCACGGGACCCACTGTAAACATAGTTCGTTGATACCCCCGCTAGTTTCCAACAACAACCTTGCTTTACTCGGATATGGATCTATGTGTGCCGGGACGCTAGTTCACATAGTTAGATATCAGGGTAAGACGAGTAATAACAATAATAAAAGATGCCAACCTTGGATCTGTGGTATACCTTGCTATGCTTGCTTGTATCGGTTTTTACATCGGATTTCCGGTTTCATGACTATTATTATATTAACTGCTCATACTCTGCTTTATCCCTTGTATCCACCTGCCTCCTGTTTATTATCTTATCATGCCCAGAGTACAGTCAGGTGTATGTGATTGGATTATGGTGACATAAGATAAAGGTATATAGATGAGGGTTTCCTTGTTTGGATTATTCCTTCGACGTACTGGTCTTATGGAGCCGTGATCTGAAACCATACAATCAGATTTGCTCGTCCTCAGCTTTATCAGTTTTATCGCTGTACATGTACTTACCCTTGCTCGCCACTTGGCGTTGTATCACCACTCGCCTGGGGAGTTTCATCTGACTCCCCTGGATTCTCATGTCCAGGTTTTAAAGCTTGGAGCGTGTGAATTCTCCCAGTTGATGATCAGAGTGGCGCAGCGGTAGCGTGGATCTCCAGCCGACCGTCCAGAGCCACATCCTTCCAGGCCCCTGTATGCCTCTCGAGTTTCCTCTTAGCAAACTCGTGAGTGCCCTTTTGTACTATTCATCCTTGTACATCTACTTGTATTCCCGCAATTGCGCATATCAGTGATGTAATATTCATGTAATATTGGATCACCTCTGGTGATAACTTTGTAATTGTACTCATGTGTTGGAATGTATAATGCACCACTTGCTTCCGTACTCTGATTCTTGCCTGTACTGATGCTTAGCGTATATACGTGAAGGTATTTCTGACTTGCGTATATACGTCGCAGTGACGTCTCCGTATCCGCGGGATCGGGGCGTTACAGGTTGGTATCAGAGCTTAGGCTCTTACCTCCTCAGTACGTCCAGATGGCAAATTAATGGTAATGAAATTTGCAACTGGAATACAAGAGTCCTGGTTATACATTCCAACTACAAGTGCAGAGTTATCTATTTCTTGACTATCCTTCCTTTGATTCCTAATTCTTCCTATCCTTTCCCTGTTTTGGTTTTATGAAGCCTTATACCAATTTAAGATATGGATATACTAGAAAGGTAGTGGCTGGTTCTGGGTGAAGCTATGATATGATCTCTTCGGCCAACTCTATGAAAGTTCGGGTATTCTCAGAATGGATTTGCTATCGGGATTTCTTTCAGAAGTCAGTAGTCGGGATTCCCTACGGATATTCTATATTCTTGGCTATATCTTTCGGAGTGATTGATGCCTGGTATTCAGAATTCTGTGGTTATTCTATATTCTCGGTTATGCCCTTCATAGATTGCAATGCCAGTATTCAGGAATTCTTAATTATCGGTCTTCTTGATTCATGCTCAGTATTATCAGGGGTTTCTTTATCTTCGGTATCCCGGCTCATTTATTGCACAGCCACGACATCAGTCGGTATTATTTGGCATCTTTCAAAGACTTATACAGCCGGAAGTGCAGAAGTTATCTATATCTCGATTGTTATTCAGCCAACTTGAGAGCCCTACCTAAAGTGTTTCATATCTTAATTGGTATAAAATTCCGCCCTTGTCCTTTTTGTGTTCAATTTACCCCTTATCGAAATTGCGAGGACGCAATTTTTTGTAAGGTGGATGGATTGTAACACCCCGCTCCCGGAATACGTACTTAGTTGCGTATTCAGATTTTTCGATCGTATTTTTCGATTTACTCCTTGTATTTGTTTTGTATTATGAATTATTTATATAATCGTTTTGTCTTGGATTTAGATTCGTGGACTCGGAGTCAGCCCTAGTCTGAACCGAGGGCCCGATCCTAGAGTACTGTTCGATTTAGACATTCTGATAATTAGAATTGACCGATTTTAGTTTTAAACATCGTTTTCTAATATTTTAGATTTTCTATGATTTCTGGAAATTTCCTGAATTTAGTTGTAAATCTTCAAAAACGGTGTCGACCAGTGCCGCTGACCGATTCCCGGATTTTTAATTTACAAACTAACTGGAATTACTAGAAGGGCCTTTAGGCATTATTTCTTAAAGTCATATTTTCTACCTAAATACTTTTTCTGAGTATTTTATGAATTTATGAAAATTCCACCGGAGTCGGTATCGGCCAGTATCGGCGGTTGACTTCCGGATTTTTAATTTGAAAATGGGATTTTATTTCTGAAAACCGATTTCGTATTAGTCCTCAGGGTGGCATTTTCTACCTCCGGGTATTTTTGGAGATTTTTCTGGAATAGTCGATTTTCGCGGCCATATTATAATATTATTATTTTATTCAAATCTTATCTTTCCTTCTCTTTCTTTCTTTTCTTTTCTCCACCGACTTCAGCCCACACCCCTCCACGTGGGCCACCTCAACTCCCCCTTCCCATCAATCTTTTCTCCTTTTCTTTTTTCTTTTCTTTTTCTTTTTCCTTATTTTTCTTTCTTCCTTCTCTTTATCTTTTCCCTTCTTTCTTTTTCTTTTCATTTCTTTTCTTTCTTCTCCTTCCCCTGGCGCCAACGACACCCACCGTGCCTTCTTCTTCTTCCCCCAAATTCTCCCTCTCTCTCCCTTCAACCTCCAATCTCTCTCTAGATTCTCTCTCTTCATTTCCTCCTCTTCCATCTCCACCCTTCAATTTCCCCCATCTCATTCTCTCCCTTCCTCCCGCGAAATCCGGCCACCACCACCATCACCGGGACTCCGACCTCCACGCCGGCGAGCCCTCGACTCCGGCGAACTCTTCCTCTTCTCCTCTTTTCTTCTTCTTCTTCTTTCTTTTTCTTTCCTTTTCCTTTTCTTTTTCTTTCTCTTCTTTCTTTTTCTTTTTCTTTCTTTTCCCTCACCTTCTCCCCCTCCTTGGGGTGGCCGAGCGCCACCCCCTTCTCCGGTGGCGCACGGCGCCGCCCTGGGTACCTGGCCGTGGCCGAATCCCGGCCAGGCCAGGCCACGGCCTGGCGGAGCCAGGCCGTGGCTCTGTTGGAGGGAGGGGCTGTTGCCCCTCCCTAATTCCCTTGTGGGGTGGCCGGTGGCCACCCCAGCTCTGCTGCGCCGCCGGCGCATCGCCGGCGGCGGCGGCTGTGCCGGCCAGGGGCGGGAAGCCCCCTGTGCGTGGGCTGAGAGGGGGGCAAGCCCCCTCTCTTTCTCTCTGCTGAAGGAGGGGCAGCAGCCCCCTTCTTTGTTTCTCTCTCCTGAGACTCTCTCTCTCTCCCCCTCTGCGTTTCTCTCACTCTCTCTCTCCTTCTGCGTTTCTCTCTCTCTTTCTCTGCATCTCTCCCTCTCACTCTCTCTCCTGGGATCTCTCTCTCTCTCTCTTGGATCTCTCTCTCACTCACCTGTGCTCACTCTCTCTCTCATGATTCTCTCTCTTGATTAATTCTCTCTCCTTAACTCCCGGTCTCTCTCTGTTGTGTTCGCTGACGCGGATCTCACCCCCGCGTGCAGGCGACCTCCTTCAACGCGGCCTTCGCGTTATTGTATTGGCACGACGCGAAGCTAAGTGCCCGCGTCTGTGTTCTATCCTTGTTGGCGTGACGCGGAGTTTATCCTCGCGTCCGCGTTCTCATGACCTGACTTAAACGCAGGCCCGAGCCTCGCGTTATGGCACCTCTGCGACGCGAACCCCGCGTCTGCTATTCCCGCGTTTGTGATTCCTGCGTTTGCTAATCTCGTGACGCGACTCCCGCGTCTGGGATTGCCGCGTCTGCTATTCCCGCAACGCGACTCCCGCGTCTGCATTCCCGCGTCTCACTTTCAAAACCCGCGTCTCCCTGTGTCCCTTTCTCTCTCTAGATTTCTCTCTCTAACTCTTTCTCTCTCCTCCTTACTTTCTCTCTCCCTAAATATATATTATTTTATGGCGCGTGCGCGAGTTCCATGGATTTCAGAGTTTTCGGCTTTCGGTGATTTAGGCGAGTGCTCTCGCTCTCGCCTCCATTTGGGTTTCCCCGCTTCGTCGGGTCTATATGTATTCCATTTCATGTATTTTGTATTGGGCTGAGTCCCTGTATCTGTGTATGGCCGAGTGCCGGTATCTGGACATGTATTGCTCTGTGACGAATGCTTGTACTAGGGTAGTTTCTTTCCTGTACATGTACCATGCCTGTGATGTACTTGCTGCTTTATGAATTGCGTGGCTAACTCCTTGTGGTCGATTGGACTCTGGGTTTCTGCCCACTCCTGGGATGGCTAGTAGCCGCCGTGAGTGCGCTTAGACCCCGAGCGTACTCGGACCCTTCGGCCTCCGGTTCCTCACTATCTCGGAAGAGACGTGATTGGGACCGGCGGGTCTCTCGGTATTCAGCCTCCGGTCACTCACTGTCTCGAAAGAGAGGTGATTGGGGCCGGCAGGTCTCTCGGTATTCAGCCTCCGGTCACTCACTGTCTCGAAAGAGAGGTGATTGGGGCCGGCAGGTCTCTCGGTATTCAGCCTCCGGTCACTCACTGTCCCGAAAGGGAAGTGATTGGGACCGTCAGGTCTTCGGCTTCGCCTGGTTATCAGGATCAGCGTTCAGTGCTTTACCACTAGATTCGTCTAGGCGGGATGCTGCCGGATTTTCTACTCGCACCTTAAGCCGAGTTGTCCCGGTCACCTTGCCAGATGCTCCAGGGATAAATCCTGTTTGCTGTCTGTACTTCCAGCTTGCTCAGCTCCGCTTGTTTGTGCTCCACTACTGCTTTACTATATGCCACTATTTCATACTTACCGTCTACATGCTAATACCTGTCACCAGTTTATACCACTTGTCATTACGTGTTACCATTTAACACATGTATATCACCTGTTAACTGATTTGTTATCACCTAACACCTGACATGATATTACTGGGCAGTGGTCCCTTGTTATGACATGACTTTCCACCGGATTATTATCAATCTCTTGACATGACTGGTTACCTGTCTAATATCACCATCCTGTCATGCTATCACTTGACACCCAGCATGATATACTTGACCTGTGATTATCACATTTACGGGAATCCTGTCTTGTTATCCTGTATCATGATCAGTGACCTGTTATCCTGTATTATATACAGCGACCTGAACTCCTGAATTCCTGATCATGTCCTGTACCTGTTATTCCCGTAAATTGCTGATTAATCTAATAAATCATAAAAGGAACAACTTGTATCGGGTCGGGGGAAACTTGCGGTTATCAATATGTGCTCGTGTTTACAGTGGTATTAGGTATGTTGTGCAACTAAATTTCCGGTCTGACCTGTGGGCCTCCAGGCGACCGAGGGGAGTGCTGGCTCCCTCATTCCTGGTACCATCATGATAAGGGCATACAATAAGTCCCTCCTGTTTGCCTTGCGGCGGGTTCCGTCACCAAGCAACGGAACAATCCTGGGCCATGGCCCGGGTATGCACGGGACCCACTGTAAACATAGTTCGTTGATACCCCGCTAGTTTCCAACAACAACCTTGCTTTACTCGGATATGGATCTATGTGTGCCGGGACGCTAGTTCACATAGTTAGATATCAGGGTAAGACGAGTAATAACAATAATAAAAGATGCCAACCTTGGATCTGTGGTATACCTTGCTATGCTTGCTTGTATCGGTTTTTACATCGGATTTCCGGTTTCATGACTATTATTATATTAACTGCTCATACTCTGCTTTATCCCTTGTATCCACCTGCCTCCTGTTTATTATCTTATCATGCCCAGAGTACAGTCAGGTTGTATGTGATTGGATTATGGTGACATAAGATAAAGGTATATAGATGAGGGTTTCCTTGTTTGGATTATTCCTTCGACGTACTGGTCTTATGGAGCCGTGATCTGAAACCATACAATCAGATTTGCTCGTCCTCAGCTTTATCAGTTTTACCGTTGTACATGTACTTACCCTTGCTCGCCACTTGGCGTTGTATCACCACTCGCCTGGGGAGTTTCATCTGACTCCCCTGGATTCTCATGTCCAGGTTTTGGAGCTTGGAGCGTGTGGATTCTCCCAGTTGATGATCAGAGTGGCGCAGCGGTAGCGTGGATCTCCAGCCGACCGTCCAGAGCCACGTCCTTCCAGGCCCCCTGTATGCCTCTCGAGTTTCCTCTTAGCAAACTCGTGAGTGCCCTTTTGTACTATTCATCCTTGTACATCTACTTGTATTCCCGCAATTGCGCATATCAGTGATGTAATATTCATGTAATATTGGATCACCTCTGGTGATAACTTTGTAATTGTACTCATGTGTTGGAATGTATAATGCACCACTTGCTTCCGTACTCTGATTCTTGCCTGTACTGATGCTTAGCGTATATACGTGAAGGTATTCTGACTTGCGTATATACGTCGCAGTGACGTCTCCGTATCCGCGGGATCGGGGCGTTACAGGAACATACTTGATCATGGTCTCCCATCCAACCGCCCATAGATGGTAGGGGTTTTCAAAAGATAGATTTGAAAATAGAGTATGTTTGAAAATCACTATCTCATGAAGAATATCACAACTAGTTATGTAAGTCAACTAGTACGAAATCCTTCAAGATAAAATAAATAGATTTTTTCTTAAAGCATGAAAATCACAAAATCACTAAACACTCAAAAACCATCCAAATGGCTATTACACTAAACACTATGTATAATACCAAAGTGTAGCCGAATTCCCCGTGAAGGGCTCTGGACTAACCCCTCTAGATTCCCCGTAAAAAGGGTTGAGGTGCCGCGTTGGCTCTCTTGGTTAAATACATGTGTTAGCAAATAATCCCAAATAATATATGTTCTCATGAAAACTAAATCATGATACCAATTTGAAAATTAAATCATGGGAAAACATCAAGTAAGTTGAGTGTACAAGTGTTGTGAAAATCATATCATCATGAAAATTGACAATTAAGCTCAATATGAAAATCATCAAGATATGAAACATAAATGAATCATGAAATCTATGAAAGTTCATCTAGGATGTGAAATCATCATAAATCATGAAAATCACAATCAAACATGGAAATCATCACAAATGATCTAAACTTCAAGGCATATGTATGTCATGTACAAACTATAGTATACATACATATCCCAAACATAATGAGTCCACAATAGTGTATGCATGAAGGCACGTGGCTCAAGGATGTATATGTATAGATAATAGTTTGGACATAATAGACATATACATGAAGTCAAAACTCAAGATCATAAAACATATCAAAATGGGTCATTCACATAATTCAATACAAGTTAGAATGCATGAATCATCAAAACTAGACTATACTAGTACATCAAATGAATACAAATGAGCGTTCAAGCACAAACATATATAAAGGTATATTTGTAGCTCACAAGTTGTACAAGTATAAATTCTAGTCTTAATGAAAACAATCATTCAATCAAGTGGTCAACAATCAACATGATAAAATAATCATTATAATCAAAACATGGAGTATCAAAACAATCACAAAATCCACATGAACAATATGATAAAGACATGTGCATTAGATCTATGATTAACATGATAGCTAAAACATAAAGAGAACACAATATATGGGTCCATATTTAAACATGGGTGTCTCAATCACTAATCATGTAAAGCATAATTCTAATAAACATGGTAATTATCATACTAATCATGAAACTATAAACATGCTATAAATTAATGACCATGAAAGCATGCAAGTATAAATAGGAGTTAGAGAATGATACCAAAACCGATGAAGGTGCATCTCTAGTTCTCCAAACCACGGTGGTCCTTCCACCAAATCTCCTTGAGAGTGAAGCATCCAAATGGTTCTCATTTAAGCTTGGAACGCATCCACCTCAAGGCACCAAAACTCTCACGTGATGCGAGAGCCTCCACCTACATCAAACATCAAAGTGGTGGATCTTGGTACCCATTTTCTTGTGGGTCCACGGGGGTTAGTATCTTTCCTAACCCAAACAAGATTAGTTGCTAAATTTTCAACATGTATACGATCATAGAAAAATCTAGCAAGATGGCCTTTTCGACCACAATGTGTACATGTGTACACGTGAGCATACATATGATGATGGTGATCATGAGAAGCATGTGTATGCATAGATGAGTGTGCATGCAATGTTGGAACTTGTTTCTTTCGAACCAAGGTTTCCAAACGTGAGTGATTCATGGCACAATGGCTCAAAGTGGAGCCCAAACAATCAACACTTTTCTTCAAATTATTTATATCAATTTCTATGCTAGAAGACAAAGTGGAGCATGCAATAGGTGTGCTAGAACAAGAAGCTACACTATCATGGCAAACATGCATATCAATCTCATTTTGCAAAGATTTATTTTAATCAAAACCAAATCCAATTCTTTGCTAATTCTGTAATTGAAATGTTCATAACTTTCAAGCATTATTGCTATATGTTATCCTGATATTGATGCATTTCAGTACTCTGTCATGCCGTCATCTTCATCTCTTCACTGCAAATTATGTAATCAGAAATCAGAGAATAATATCTTTCAGAGTGATTTATTATATGCACTTGAAATTTGTGCTATTTGTGACTCAGAACGATCAATCAATCACTTGAATTATATTTCAAGCAAGTCCATTAAGTTGGAGATGCACAAAGCGAGCATCACCTAATGCGGTTGTTGTGAAATTGGTCCTGGAATTGTCACTTGCTTGGAGAAGCACCAGAATAACTACGCATTGAAAGAAAAGCAAGAAGATTAGAAATTTAACTCTCCAAAAGATACATAATTTGTTGCCCCCAATTAAAAAAAAGGGGAAATCTAACTCAAAGCACACAAGTATTTTCTAAGTAGTTGTGGTAACCTCGTTACAGAAATAATCAAGATATTAATGTTACTTTCTAGGATCAATCTGACAACTAATCAATATCATTGAAATATCACCGATCTAATTGGCTAGGTCGGTTAATATCAGGTGGGGGGTTTTCCGTTCAATAGAACGTTCCTTAATTAAAGAACCACCTTTCAATTGCCTTACTTGGTTAAACACCAATTAGATTGGTATATGTCAGTCTCAATATACTGAACCCCTGTATAAAGAAAATTAATTCACTTATATAGTACTTGGAGTGAGATACGCTTAAAGTGAATCTCCTTAAGACAATTACGTCCCCCGCACTGGTGCTAACGAGTTACTGGATGCTGGTCTCCCAAGATACAATACTCCTTCACGGTATTTGGATAGCACTACCAAATCACCGTAAGGTCGAACCGTAGTTAACCACTACCTTCACAAGATTATCAAAGCAGCAGGACCAAGACAAATTTCAAGAGAATATTTGTCCTTACTTTGGAGGAGCCCCACTACAGAGGAAGGAGAAAGGTAAAAGTATATTCTTCTTTGAAAGTCAAAGATTCAGACAACACTTCTGTTAAAGAATCTGTTGAATTTCTGGGCCTTCTTTCAGACCAAATTTTGCAGAATTTCTTGGAAGTCGCTTCGAAATCCGAATTGCAGAATTCTCACTTCCTGTTGGAAGTCATCTCAAACTTGATTGTTGTTTTGGTCGTTGTGTGTCTTAGTTTGAGAAAATGGAGCTCTATTTATATCGCTTCGGGAGGGGTAAAGGTGTCGGAACCCAACCAAACAGTTATAACGGTTCGGTCTGAACCACTGCAATGGTTCATTTCAACCGCAGCAACAACCCGCCTAATTGTTCGCGATGGTTTGCTGACAGCCGCTACGTTGGGCGGTTCGGATTCGGATAGGGGAGTGGGTATGATCCGCGTACCCGTGAGACCCGGTTCAAAAAGAACCGGACCAGGTAGGGAACCCGGACTTGAGCCTGAGCCCGAGCCTGTGCTCGTGCCCGGCACTACAAGCACCGGCGTGTGCATGCGCACGTGCGGGCATGGTTTTCCCTAATCGCACACGAAAACTCCAATTACCCAAAGGGCATACCCTTTTTTCCCCATTTTTCTCTATTTAAACACTTCAAACTTTCATCCTATGGCCAATATGGGACTAAATACTTTTAGCTACTTTTAGTCCCCTTTTGGCTTTAAATTAGGCAAACTTTAGACTTGAATATCTCTTTATTCAAAGTCGGAATTGAAAATGTGAATATACCACGTTCATCCCTAATTGAAGGAGAACACACTCTAAGCATTATCTAATTGATTCAATTAATTGATCTCGTCGTAATTCAACTCAAAAATTCACATATATATTCTTCATATTTCCAACAATCCCCCACAATGAATTAAGATTCAAGGAATTGATACAAAGAGACCAACTTAATAGTGCAAGATATTTTAGAAAAGAAATTGCATCAGGATAGGTGAACTAGGTCTTAAACCTTCCATAGCAAAATCTTTATCGAACTTACTGGCTAATCAGTGAACTAGGTCTTGAACTATTAGCCGTTAGTGTAAGCCATGTCAACAAGCTTCACACAATAACTTTCCAAATTAATTTTGGTTCTTGGTTGTGTCCATTTTGGCCCTAAATATTCTTAATTTTAGAGAGTATCTGTAGGGAATAACAGCCTCTATAGAAATTCCCAAAGAGCCGACCCAACTCTATACTCACATAGGTGATCTTCCTATTAAGAGTAGTCTACTCTACTCCACTTGTTTAGTAACAAGATATAGGCATCATTAAAAGTGTTAAGCTTATCCTTAGTCCACTTGTAGAAAGCACTTATGTGCACCTTAGGAATGGATTAGAGTCAAGCTCCTAAGTGCTTACTTGCTGAGTCAATCATAACTAGTTTTTCTTCTTGAACTTAGTCCATGGGATCTCCAGTCGCTAAGTGAAGTTTCCATTACTCGGTAAGGTTAGGCTTTTAGACCCATTTCCCTTGATGCGCAGTTTATACGCTCTCCACTTAAACCTTTAGTAAGTGGATCCGCTAAATTATCTTTTGACGAGACAAAGTCAATAGAGATAATTCCATTTGAGAGCAACTACTTAACAGTAATATGTCTAAACTTACCGTTGTATATAACATTTTGTGCCTGAGATATAGCTGCTTGATTATCGCAGTATATACATATAGCGGGCACTGGCTTTTGTCATAATGATATATCTTCTAAAAATTGTCGAAGCCATTATGCTCTTCTCTATGAATTCCAATTCCATAGTGGAACGAGCAATACATGTTTGTTTGGAAGATTTTCAAGATATTGCTGCTCCTCCTAAAGTAAATACGTATCCACGAGTTGATTTTGATTCCTCATAATCTGTAATCCAATTAGTATCACTGCATCCTTCAAGTACAGGTGGATACTATCTATATCTCAAGGAATATTTCTTGATATTTGATACATAACCCAATACTCATTATAGAGTAGTCCAATGTTCATCACTAGGGTTACTAGTGTATCTGCTTAACTTGCTTACAGCGCAAGCAATATCGGGTCTAGTGCAATTCATTAAATACATTAGACTTTTGATAATCTAACAATACTTTAACTGGCATATTCTAGTCCCTGTATTCTTATGAAGGTGGATGTGTGGGAGAAAATGATTTGTATTCTCCTTTCCCATGATTCTTAAGTCTTTCTATCATCTTCTCCACGTAGTGAGATTGAGATAGACTGATTGCATCTGGTGTTCTTGTGATTTTAATTCCTAAAATTACATCAACAACCCTCAGATCCTTTATGTCAAAACTGTTGGACAACATTCTTTTAGTGGACTTAATAATTTCAATATTAGTTTCAAGTATCAACATGTCGTCTACATAAAGACAAACAATGATATATGTATTTCTAACTATTTTAGTGTAAACACAGTTATCACATTCATTGATAGTGAATCCATCTTAATCCTGACACTATAAAATTTCACATGCCATTATTTTGGAGCCTGCTTTAGACTATATAAGAATTTTATCAATTTACACACTTTGTATTCTGGACCCTTGACTATAAATCCTTCAGGTTGCTCCATATATATTTCTTCATTTAATTCACCGTCTAAAAATGCAATCTTGACATTCATTTGATGGATATCTAAGTTATGCAATAATGCAATTGCAATCAACATCGGGATGGAGGTTATTCTTGTTACTAGTGAATAAATATCGAAGCAGTTAAGTCCTTCCTTTTGTCGATAGCCCTTGTCTACTAATCTAGCATTGTACTTATCGATAGATCCATCAGGTTTTAATTTTTTTTTTGAAAATCTACTTACTCCCAATTGATTTAGGCAAGTTTGTCAATTCTCAAGTATGATTACTTAGTATGAATTTTATTTCGCTATTTATAATTTCTTTCCACATTTGTGCTTCTGGGGTAGACATAGCCTCATTAAATGTTTGAAGCTCGCTTTTAATAGTGTATGCTATGAAATCTGGACCAAAAGATTTTCAGATCTAGATCTCTGACTTCTTCTTGGTTCAGTTTTCGTATTAACAATCGGTTCCTCGGGGCTTTCATCCTGAATGCTATCTCATGTGTTCTTTTTTCAGAAGTCTTATCTGTTTCCTGTTTGTATGGAAAGATGTCTTCAAAGAACACAACATCTCTAGATTCGATAATTATGTTTATATGAATATCTGGTATTTCTGATTTATGAACTAGAAATTTGTAGGCACTACTATTCAAGGTATAGCATATGAATATGCAGTCCATAGTTCTCGCTACCAACTTAGTCTTTTTAGGTAATGGTGCTAGTACCTTTGCAAGGCACCCCCCGCATTTTGAGGTAATGATAGGGACGTGTCCTTCCGTGTCATAACTCAAATGATATAAGGCCAAGTTTCCTGTGGGGTATTCTATTTAGAATATAATTTGCAGTTAATAGAGATTCCCCCCACAAGAGTATAGAATTGACCATCTCTTTCAAAGTTCTATTCTTCCGTTCAGTAATTTTATTTTGCTGAGGAGTATTTGGTTCTATTGTTTGATGGATTATACCAAATTTAGCACATAACTCACTAAAATCATTTGATTCATATTCTCCACCTCTATCAGATTTTAGAATCTTAATATTCTTATTTAGTTGATTCTCAACTTCGGCTTTATATGTTATAAATCTATTCATTGCCTCATCCTTACTATTTAAAAGATACACATAACAGTGTCTTATACAGTCATCAATAAAAGTAATAAAATACTTTTCCCGCCTCTAGTTGGCATAAACTTTAAGTCACACAGATCGCTATGAATTAATCCTAACGGTTCTGTATTTCGATCAATTGAGTGAAATGAATTTTTCGCTAACTTGGCCTAAACACAAATCTCACACTTACGAATTTCTTCCAAGTTGAGTTTAAGAATATAGCCTATATTAGAAAAGTTTTTTAATGGCTTGTAATTTACATGCCCTAATCTAGCATACAATAAAGTAGGAGACTCAAGCAAATAAATAAAAGATTTTTCTTTATTTATAAGCTTTGGATACAAATACACAAACTTTTTGTCTACCACTACAACATTGGCTTTAAAAAGTCCATCAATAAGATAACCCTTTCCCACATACATCCCACCCTTAGTGAGTACAGATTTATCTAATTCAAAAATAATTCTAAATCATTTCTTACTAAGTATTGATCCAGAGATCAGATTCTTGCGGATATCTGGAACATGTAGCACATCGTTCAAAGTAAGCTCTTTTCCAGATATCCATTTCAGGATGACCTTTCCATTTCCTTCAACCTTGGAGACGGCTAAGTTTGCCATGAAGAGTTGCTCATCTTGCTCTAGTTTTTGATATTTAGAGAATAATAATTTCTCAGAGCAGATGTTCTGAGTAGCCCTAGTGTCTACCCACCAATCCTTATTGTTGGTAATCAGATTCACGTTTAACACCACAACTGAAAGGCTTGGCGACACATGGTCGGTCAGGTTTGCCTGTGGATAGTTCTTCTTATTCTTTTTTAGACTGCTGCGATATTCATTTGCCTTATGCCCTTCTTTGTTGCAGATGTAGCAGATTCCCTTGAAGCGCATATTCTTGCCTTCTTAGACCTTGCTTTTGTACCCTTGGGCAGCCTTCTTTCGCTTTAAGCCTTTGGAAGTAGACGCTTTCCCTTTGAGTCTTCGATCACATTGGCCTTAGCTTCATAGAAGTTTTTATTGCTCCTTTTCTTGGACTTTCGGTTGTCCTCCTCAACTCAAAGCCTCACAATGAGATCTTCCAACTTCAGCTCCTTGTGCTTGTGCTTCAGGTAATTCTTGAAATCTCTCCACACAGGTGGGAGTTTCTCCACGATAGTTGCAAACTGAAAAGTTTCAGGTAGAATCATACGTTCGGCCTTTATGTCGTGCAAGTTAAGTTGGAACTCTAGCACCTGACTGATTACAGTCTGTCCACCATCTTGTACTCCAGAAATCATTCTATGACGAACTTCTTGGTACCGACATCCTCAGACTTATACTTCTTATCAAGACTAGCCCATAAATTCTTTATTGTTGTGATAGGACTGTAGACATTGTAGGGTGTGTCATCCAGTCCATTCAAAATATAGTTTTAGCAAAGAAAATCACCTTGAGTCCATGCATCGACTGCAAGGACTGAGTCCCAATCATTTCTGAATTCTGGTTGATCCTCTTGTAGGAATTTGGCTAGATGCAGAGTAGTCAAGTAGAAGGCATCTTCTTGTTGGCCCAAAGGCCTTCCACTCTAGTTTTGATGATGATTAACTCATGTAGTTATATGTACTAATAATCTTGTGATTTTAGTCTCAGATCATTAATCAAGTTATTAGTAGGTGATTAGCTTCAACAAGATGATTTGGAAGCTTTCACATGTTGATTCAAGAGCCCAAGCGTCAAAGATCATATTTAGCACTTGCTCGGTGGATCAAGGAGTTTTGGATCGAGTCGACTTAGAGATTGCGCTCTACAAGAAGACATCGGTACCATAGTTTAGGGTTTGTGTTTTAGATTTATTTTGTAAAGATTAGAATATTATGATATGCTCAAGTTCACAAGACACACACATAAATTCAATATGTTTGGTTTTTGATTGAATCGGTTTTGGATTTCAAATACATATATCGGGTTTTGGATTTGAACCAGTTTTAGTTCTACTGATCTGCTTGACACCCTTCTATAGTTATTATCATAACTTTTTATTTTTATATTCAAATAACATGATTTAACTTGAATTTCAAAGATAACTTTCAGATCTAAATTTCTTATTTAATAACCATTTTCAGATTCTAATTTTAAAGTTGTCAAATATTTGGTTGAAATCTGTTCTTGTTCTGAAAACAGCTTACAGTTTCTGTTTTGACACATGTCAGTGTTTATTGATAACTATCGCATCCAAACTGATATTGAGTTGATTTCAGTTGCATTAAAAAGATAACTTAAAGATCTACAAATTATTCCTACATACCTTTTTATGAATTCGAATGTTTTCATCCTGAAAAATGTGCTCTAATCTGAACTATTCTGTTGACAGCCAGGCTGGGCCGGTCGACAAGTCCGGTCGACCGGACGTGCACGAAAACGTGCACGTCGGCTGTTTCTGTAGACGATCGACCGTGCGGTCGACCGACTGTAAGCAGATTGGTCTCTGTTTGTCTGGGTCGACCGCCAGGTCGACCGGCAGCTGTCAGACGGCTGTTTTTTGACCGTTGGACGGTCGACCGTGCGGTCGACCGGCAGGATATTTCTGGCAGTTTTTCTGCCAACGGCTATTTTCCAGATTTGCCTATAAATACCCCATTTGAAAGAGTTTTTCTCTAAGAATTCTTGGGCTAAAATTTTCATTCTCTCAGGTGTTTTTGCTGCAATCAAAATAGGTTTTTGGATTCAAATTGAACAATCTTTTGGTGTTTTCATTAGGGTTTGAAAAATCAAAGAAAAGGGTTTTGGGAAAAGCTTTTGAATTGAACTTCTCTATCCATGTTTCATTTATTTCCCAAAGATTTCTTTGAGTTGCTGGTTTCAAATCCCTTGGTTTTCTCCACACTTGAGCTAAATCAACTATCTTTTCTATAAGATTTTTGTGTGAGAAAAAGAGATTGTTTTGTGGTTGTTGTTTGAAACCACTAAGTTGTAAACCCTATCTTTAGCTTGGCTTTGTGCCTTTCCCTCATTGTGTTGAGGAAGTTTGGCTATTGGGTTGTATCCCTCAAGGTTGTGAGGTGATCCTTGTATTGGTTTGTGGAAATCCCTCAAGTTGTGAGGTGATTGTTGCTTGGCTTGGTTGTGTGTGTATCACTTGTTGATCACACTTGAGTGCTCATTGCTATTAAGTTTTTAAATTCCGCATTTAGTTCATAGATTAGCTATATCACCTATTCACCCCCCTCTAGGTGATTTCACTTCTGTTGCCACCTCTTGAATCCTGTGCCATAAATTTTCCTGTAATACCCCGTTTCCAGAATACGTACTTAGTTGTGTATTCAACTTTTCGACCGTATTTTTCGATTTACTCCCTGTATTTGACCGATTTCAATTTCAAATATCATTTTCCAATATATCAGATTTTCTATGATTTTCTGGATTTTTCTGAATTAAAATGAATTTCTTCAAAACCGGTGTCGACTAGTGTCGCTGATCGATTCCTGGAATTTTAATTCTCAAACAGTTAGGAATTTCTAGATGGTCCTTTAGACATTTTCTCTTAGAATCATATTTCTTACTTAAATACTTTTTCTGGGAATTTTATGAATTTATGAAAATTCCAACGGAGTCGGTAAATTACTGATTCCGGGATTTTTAGTTTTAAAACTACAAAGTATTTCTTAAAACGGATTTCACCATGATTCTTAAAATAGTATTATTGATTTTTGGTAAAATTTACGAGTCGTTCCGAGATACTTGAATTTCGGACGATTTCGGTATTTTCCGAAATGTTTTCCGCATACATGACCTAAACCCGGGAATCCGTGTTTTCATTATTTTCATTCTTCAAGATTAGAGAAAATATTTTCATTTCCTTTCCTTTTTTCTTTTTCTTAAATTCCTTCCTTCCTCCACAACCACAAGTTTTTCTATTTTCCCAAAATTCCAATTTTCCCCAAAATTCACCTCCACTCACTCCCACCTACTTCCACATTTAATGCATCTCTCTCTCTCTCCCCCATGGCCGGCCAAGTGGCCAAGAAGAGGGGCACCCCTCACCTCCCCTTTTTACACAAAACCCCCTCTCAAATTCTTTATTTGCATCTCCTTTACAAAAATCAAATCCTATATAAACTTTCCTTTACAATTCTTTTCTTTTTTCTTCACTTCACCAAGAGATTAGCCTTCACCATTTCCTTCTCCATCTCAAACCCTAACTCCAAAGCTCACCTAGGTTTTCATCTCCATCTCAAGCAACCATCACTACCTTGGATTTGGATTGCATATCTCTTCATCGGAAGTATCGCCAAAGACCTAGTTGGTGATATTGTCGTCAACGATCATTCGGAACTCGTAGAACTTTCACATAACCATTCCTTGTGAGTATATTTACTCACCAAGACTTGTAAACTCCTTTGTATACTTGTGTTGGCAAATAATGTACCCTTGTGCCATAAAAATCATATTTTTTAGCCCATCAAACAACCATCAGAAAATCTGTTCTGTTACTGTTTTCCCCACGATTAGTCGACTTAACCTAGGGACCAGTCGACTAACCCACCTTAGCTGAAACTTAACCTTTTCTGATTTCACAGTTTTAGTCGACTAAGCCATATTACCAGTCGACTAGACCCCCCTAGTCGACTACATTTTTAACCTAGTCGACTAATCTTTCCCTGGACCAGAAAACACCAACTCTCGGCTCCAGTCGACTTAGTCTATTTTATTGGTCGACTAGATACCCTTAGTCGACTACAACCTTGACCTTAGTCGACTAATAATTCCTGAAATAAATCCCAACTTTCTGTATCACAGTTTTAGTCGACTTAGCCCCACTATTAGTCGATTTAGGTATCTGTTAGTCGACTACACATTTCACCCTAGTCGACTAACTTTTCCTGAAACAGAACCCAACTCTCTGTTTCCCAGTTTTAGTCGACTCATCTAGGATATTAGTCGACTTAAGACCCCTATTAGTCGACTAACCCTTCCACCTAGTCGACTAATTCTGACTGTTTGACTTAGTTGATTTCTTTTCTGAATTTGATCTTATCATTGATACATGTGTGACATATTATTCCTGTTCTTGCTTCATAACTAGTATTACATGACATGTTACTTGATGGATCTTACCTCATATTACTTCATGACTTGTTATTGTACATTATCACTCCATAACTTGTTAAATAGTGAATATCACCTCTTAATCATGCTATCTCTTAAACCAAGCATGATACACTTGACTTTTGTATAAAATGGACCAACTTACACATGGGTCGGGGGAAACATGCGGATATCGATATGTGTTCGTGTTTACAGTGGCATTAGGTATATTGTACAATCATATTTCCGGTCTGACCTGAGGGCCTCCAGGGGACCGAGGGGAGTGCTTGCTCCCTATTCCTGAATATTGTCATGACAAGGGCATACATAAGTCCCTCCTGATAGGCCTTGCGGCTGGTTCCGTTATCAAGCAACGGAACACCCTGGACCGTGGTCCCGGGCATGCACGGGACCCACTGTAAACATAGTTCGTCGATACAACCGCTGTTTCCAATAACAACCTTGCTTTACTAGGATATGGATCTATGTGCTCTGGGACGCTGGGTCACATAGCTAGATATCACAGTAAGACAAGTAATAATAATAAGACGTTAACTGTAGATTTATTGTATTAGGATTTTATCTCTTCATGCTTTTCATACTTGTTAGTTGACATTCCTTATAACTGTTTCATCTTTCCTTATTCATGTCCCTTAGTCACTTGGCTATAGTTTGTTTATTGTTATATGTCTTGACTCCTTGGATTTGCACATTCAGATTCCGAGGCTTGGAACAAAGTGGAGCCATCCACAGAGGACCAAGCTTACTTTAGTGAGCAGGCGGATTAGTTCCAGTCCCCTCGTGCCAGACTTACCTTTTGACTCACGAGATCTTCTTTCTACTTGTGAGCTTTTTGTATACATATTTGTATATATTTCTTTTGGACTTGGTTATGATGTAATACACATGTAATGTGTAATACTTTATAATATCCTGTGATAACTTTGTATGTGTACTTCTTGGGTTGGCATATGTATGAATACCACGCTTTGTCGTGTACTCTGATCTTTGTTGTACTTTTTGCTTAGCGTGTATACGTGTGGGGCATTTTCTGACCTACGTATATACGTCGCAGTGACGTCCCCGTATTCGTGGAACCGGGGCGTTACAGGTTGGTATCAGAGCTTAGGCTCTCAAACCTAAAGTACAATCAAGCAGCAAATTCTAGTAATTTGCTAATGCCAACTACAATATACAAAGTTATTAAGTCCTTCTTGATTCCTTCCTTGATTCATTCCCTTGTATCCTAAACTCCTTCCAATTGTTTTCAAATTCCAGTTTTCTATTCCTAATTCGGTATGGAGAGAAGGACGGGCCGTAACCACTCCGGGCAAGTGTCGAATGGACCCACGGGAGAGAATGTGGATATTCTAAGAGTCATTCAGACCATGATGGAGAACCAGCAGCAACAGACAGAACTTCTCCGGCAAGAGTTGACAGCTCCAAAAGAACAGAGGCCGGGGAATATTTCAGATTTCAGGAGGCTGCAGCCAGCCATCTTCACGGGAGAAGAGAAGCCTTTGGATGCTGAGCAATGGTGACAGACACCACTGATTTGCTGAATGCAGCCAGGGTACCAAAGGAGAACCAAGTCGAGGTCGCCAAGATACAGTTGAAAGATGTAGCCAGAACTTGGTGGCTCGCTGAAGAGGCCAGATTGGAGAAGCCTGTCACCTGGGACACGTTCTCCAAGAGTTTCTACAACAGATTCTTCCCTGCTACTGCTCAGAAGGATATGGAGGAGCAGTTCATCAGACTCCAGCAGTGGAACAAGTCCGTGGATGAGTATGCCGCGGAATTTCTCAGACTCAGCCGCTTTGCTCCGTACATGGTAACGGATGAGGAGAAGCGAGCAAGCAGATTCCAGCAGGGCCTGCAGATGGACATACAGGTCTTCTTGATGCCCCAGCAACTGAAGACTTATTCAGAGGTTCTCACCATAGCTCGAGAGGTGGAGCGTGGGTTAGAGAAGAAGCAAGAGAACCAGATGAGGAACCAGGCCATGAAGAGGCCGTTTGTACCAATGGGAAGAGGAGGCCCATACCGAGCAGCGAAGGTTCAGGCCAGGCAACCATTCAGACCAGTTCCTTACCAGATGGTTCGACCCGGTCCTATCTGCAACTTTTGCCAGAAACCAGGGCATTCTCAGCAGAATTGCCGTAGGGCAAATGGATTATGTTTGGTGTGTGGATCACGAGACCATGCAGTAGAGACTTGTCCACACAGGAGAATGGGGATAGCCAATCAGACCTTGCCAGCACTTCAGGGACCCAATGGACAGAGGGCACTTCCAGGGCCACTTGGGCAGAGGAATCAGGGACCAGTGATGAGGAGAGCTCTTCCCCTTCCTCCACAGCATGTTGTTCGCCCAGTCCAGAGAGGAGCTAGGACTGCAGCAGGGCGTGGTAGAGGTCAGGCTTACAATCTGACTGCAGAAGAGGCTGAGGCTTCAGAGGAGGTGATAACAGGTAACATCAGAGTTCATTCAAAACCTGTTCTCGCTCTCTTCGATTCAGGTGCATCCCATTGTTATATCTCCGATCATTTTGTGGCTTTACATTCTATACCTGTTAGATCTTTAGACCACAAATGGGAGATTAGTACAGGGAATGGGGTAGTCATATCTTCTAGAGTCTGTACTGATTGTCCAGTAGAACTTTGTGATAAGACCTTGGCCATAGATATGCTCGTACTAGATACCAAAGGGTACGACGTAATCTTAGGCATGACCTGGCTCAGTCAGTACTATGCAGTGATTGACTGTAGGGAGAAGAAGATTAATTTCAGAATCCCTCATCAACCGGAGTCCAATTCAGTGGAGAAGTGAAGTCTACCAAGGGGAAGACTCGGATGACTACTTCGGAGGTTCAGAAGCGGAAGGTACCGGTGTGGGATGAATTCCCAGGAGTGTTTGCTGAGATCTCAGGACTGCCACCGGAAAGGATGATAGAGTTCTCCATTGATACAGTTCCAGGAGCAGCTCCTATATCCAAGGCTCCGTACAGGATGGCACCGACGGAGTTAGAGATTCTGAAGAAGCAACTGCAGGAATATTCAGACAAAGGATTGATTAGGCCAAGTACTTCACCATGGGGAGCTCCAGTACTGTTGGCGAACAAGAAGGATGGTGGTAAGAGACTTTGTATTGATTATAGAGAATTGAACAAAGTTACCATCAAGAATAAGTATCCCTTGCCCAGGATTGATGATCTGTTTGATCAGCTTCATGGAGCCCGTGTATTCTCTAAATTGGATTTACAATCGGGTTACCATCAGCTGAGGGTGAAGAAGGAGGATATTCCGAAGACGGCATTCAGGACCCGTTATGGCCACTACGAGTTTCTAGTTATGCCTTTCGGAGTCACCAATGCCCCTGCAGTTTTCATGGATTTGATGAACCGAGTGTTCTCGCCCTATCTGGATCAATTTGTTGTTGTTTTTATAGATGACATCCTGATCTATTCAAAGAACAACAAGGAGCATACAGAACACTTGAGGATTGTATTGCAGACTCTACAGCAGGAGCAGCTTCATGTTAAGAGGAGCAAGTGTGATTTCTGGTTGGACAGCATAGCCTTCCTTGGACACATTGTTTCAGCAGAAGGAATCTCAGTTGACCCCAGCAAGGTCCAGGCGGTGAGAGATTGGCCAATTCCGAGGACGGTGACTGAGATTAAGAGTTTTCTTGGACTAGCCGGATATTACAGACGCTTTGTCCAAGATTTCTCTAGGATTGCAGCCCCGTTGACCAGGCTCACCAGGAAAGGGGAAAGGTACATATGGACAGAGGAATGTGCTGCAGCTTTTGAACAATTGAAGCAGAGGCTCATTTCAGCTCCAATCTTGAAGACTCCCTCAGGAAGAGGAGGGATGGTCATATTCAGTGATGCATCAGGAAAAGGCCTAGGGTGTGTGCTAATGCAACATGATCATGTCATAGCTTATGCATCGAGGCAACTGAAGACTCATGAGCGGAATTACCCAACTCATGACTTGGAGCTAGCAGCTGTGATATTTGCATTGAAGATCTGGAGGCATTATCTTCTGGGAGATAAAGTGTTGATATACACGGATCATAAGAGCCTCAAGTATATCTTCTCACAGAAAGAGTTGAACATGAGGCAGAGGAGGTGGCTCGAACTGATGGCGGACTATGATATTGACTTGCAATATCATCCAGGAAAGGTCAATACAGTTCCAGATGCACTGAGCAGGATGCCAGAGAATAGAGTGCTTGTCCAGCTTACTCAGCAGAAGGAGTTGATTCAAGACTTCATCAGATTGGACTTGATGTTAGTTCGAAGGACTGAGAAGGCAGGACAGTTCATGACTTTGCAGATTCAGTCAGCATTGATTGATGAGATCAGAGAAGCTCAGAAGGAAGATCCCAGATTACAGATATTCCGAGCTCAGGTAGAGGCTGGATTGAGAACTGATATCTGTATTCACCCAGATGGTGCCTTATATTTTGGTAGCAGACTTTGTGTTCCCCAAGGAGAAGTTAGACAGAAGATTTTGGCAGAAGCACACAGTTCAGCTTACTCCATACACCCGGGGGGAACCAAAATGTATCAGGACTTGAAGAAGCATTTTTGGTGGAATGCTATGAAGAGGGAGATAGCTCAGTTTGTCGCCAAGTGCCTGGTTTGCCAGCAGATCAAGATAGAGCATCAGAGGACAGCTGGACTTCTACAACCTTTACCGATACCTGAGTGGAAGTGGGAGCACATCACTATGGATTTTGTCACGACATTGCCTCGCAGTCCTAAAGGTAATAATGCTGTGTGGGTAATCATTGATCGCCTCACCAAGTCAGCTCACTTCATACCATTCAGGGTGGGACAGACAACAGAGGTTCTGGCAGACAAGTACATGAAGGAGATAGTTCGTCTGCATGGAGTTCCAGTCAGTATTGTATCAGACAGAGACACCAGATTCAGATCCCATTTCTGGGAAAGTCTCCAAGAAAGTCTGGGAACTCGTCTGAAGTTCAGTACTTCATATCATCCTTAGACAGACGGACAATCAGAGAGGACTATCCAGATCCTTGAAGATATGCTAAGGGCTTGCATGATTGAATTCAAGGGATCATAGGAAGATCATCTTCACTTGGCTGAGTTTTCTTATAACAACAGCTATCAGGCAAGCATCAAGATGGCACCTTTTGAGGCACTGTATGGAAGAAAGTGTTGGTCACCGATTTGTTGGGATGAAGTCGGTGAGAGGAGACTTTTGGGGCCAGAGATCCTGATTTAGACAACAGAGAAAGTCAGAGTCATCAGAGATCACCTCAGGGCAGCACAGAGCCGTCAGAAGAGTTGGGCAGATTCACAGAGAAGGCCATTGGAGTTCCAGGCAGGAGATCATGTGTTCTTGAGGATATCCCCTACCAGAGGAGTGATCCGGTTCGGTATTCGTGGAAAGCTGAGTTCGAGATATATCGGCCCATTCGAGATTTTGGAGCGAGTGGGAGATGTGTCTTACAGATTGGCATTACCACCATCTTTGGACGGAGTGCACAATGTTTTCCACGTATCTCAGTTGAGGAAATATGTAAAGGATGATAGTCATATTTTGGATCATTCCGAACTGGAACTGCAGCCAGATTTATCATATCAGGAGCAGCCGATGGCCATTCTGGATAGAAGTGTGAAGACACTGAAGAACAAGGCTATACCATTAGTGTTGGTGTCTTGGAACAGACAAGCGCCAGGAGAGGCCACGTGGGAACGAGAGGACGTTATCCGTGAGCGCTACCCTCAACTCTTCACATCTTGATTGGTAAGACTCTTTCCTACTATTCTTCTCTACCGTTATCTTCCATCTTATCCTTCTCTATCTGTTACTTTTCCTGTTACCTTTCACCCTATGAAATTTTGAGGACGAAATTTTTGTAAGGTGGATGGATTGTAATACCCCGTTTCCAGAATACGTACTTAGTTGCGTATTCAACTTTTCGACCGTATTTTTCGATTTACTCCCTGTATTTGACCGATTTCAATTTCAAATATCATTTTCCAATATATCAGATTTTCTATGATTTTCTGGATTTTTCTTAATTAAATGAATTTCTTCAAAACCGGTGCCGACCAGTGTCGCTGATCGATTCCTGGAATTTTAATTCTCAAACAGTTAGGAATTTCTAGATGGTCCTTTAGACATTTTCTCTTAGAATCATATTTCTTACTTAAATACTTTTTCTGGGAATTTTATGAATTTATGAAAATTCCAACGGAGTCGGTAAATTACTGATTCCGGGATTTTTAGTTTTAAAACTACAAAGTATTTCTTAAAACGGATTTCACCATGATTCTTAAAATAGTATTATTGATTTTTGGTAAAATTTACGAGTCGTTCCGAGATACTTGAATTTCGGACGATTTCGGTATTTTCCGAAATGTTTTCCGCATACATGACCTAAACCCGGGAATCCGTGTGTTTTCATTATTTTCATTCTCAAGATTAGAGAAAATATTTTCATTTCCTTTCCTTTTTTCTTTTTCTTAAATTCCTTCCTTCCTCCACAACCACAAGTTTTTCTATTTTCCCAAAATTCCAATTTTCCCCAAAATTCACCTCCACTCACTCCCACTACTTCCACATTTAATGCATCTCTCTCTCTCCCCCCCATGGCCGGTCAAGTGGCCAAGAAGAGGGGCACCCCTCACCTCCCCTTTTTACACAAAACCCCCTCTCAAATTCTTTATTTGCATCTCCTTTACAAAAATCAAATCCTATATAAACTTTCCTTTACAATTCTTTTCTTTTTTCTTCACTTCACCAAGAGATTAGCCTTCACCATTTCCTTCTCCATCTCAAACCCTAACTCCAAAGCTCACCTAGGTTTTCATCTCCATCTCAAGCAACCATCACTATCTTGGATTTGGATTGCATATCTCTTCATCGGAAGTATCGCCAAAGACCTAGTTGGTGATATTGTCGTCAACGATCATTCGGAACTCGTAGAACTTTCACATAACCATTCCTTGTGAGTATATTTACTCACCAAGACTTGTAAACTCCTTTGTATACTTGTGTTGGCAAATAATGTACCCTTGTGCCATAAAAATCATATTTTTAGCCCATCAAACAACCATCAGAAAATCTGTTCTGTTACTGTTTTCCCCACGATTAGTCGACTTAACCTAGGGACCAGTCGACTAACCCACCTTAGCTGAAACATAACCTTTTCTGATTTCACAGTTTTAGTCGACTAAGCCATATTACCGGTCGACTAGACCCCCCTAGTCGACTACATTTTTAACCTAGTCGACTAATCTTTCCCTGGACCAGAAAACACCAACTCTCGGCTCCAGTCGACTTAGTCTATTTTATTGGTCGACTAGATACCCTTAGTCGACTACAACCTTGACCTTAGTCGACTAATAATTCCTGAAATAAATCCCAACTTTCTGTATCACAGTTTTAGTCGACTTAGCCCCACTATTAGTTGATTTAGGTATCTGTTAGTCGACTACACATTTCACCTAGTCGACTAACTTTTCCTGAAACAGAACCCAACTCTCTGTTTCCCAGTTTTAGTCGACTCATCTAGGATATTAGTCGACTTAAGACCCCTATTAGTCGACTAACCCTTCCACCTAGTCGACTAATTCTGACTGTTGACTTACTTGATTTCTTTTCTGAATTTGATCTTATCATTGATACATGTGTGACATATTATTCCTGTTCTTGCTTCATAACTAGTATTACATGACATGTTACTTGATGGATCTTACCTCATATTACTTCATGACTTGTTATTGTACATTATCACTCCATAACTTGTTAAATAGTGAATATCACCTCTTAATCATGCTATCTCTTAAACCAAGCATGATACACTTGACTTTGTATAAAATGGACCAACTTACACATGGGTCGGGGGAAACATGCGGATATCGATATGTGTTCGTGTTTACAGTGGCATTAGGTATATTGTACAATCATATTTCCGGTCTGACCTGAGGGCCTCCAGGGGACCGAGGGGAGTGCTTGCTCCCTATTCCTGAATATTGTCATGACAAGGGCATACATAAGTCCCTCCTGATAGGCCTTGCGGCTGGTTCCGTTATCAAGCAACGGAACACCCTGGACCGTGGTCCCGGGCATGCACGGGACCCACTGTAAACATAGTTCGTCGATACAACCGATGTTTCCAATAACAACCTTCCTTACTAGGATATGGATCTATGTGCTCTGGGACGCTGGGTCACATAGCTAGATATCACAGTAAGACAAGTAATAATAATAAGACGTTAACTGTAGATTTATTGTATTAGGATTTTATCTCTTCATGCTTTTCATACTTGTTAGTTGACATTCCTTATAACTGTTTCATCTTTCCTTATTCATGTCCCTTAGTCACTTGGCTATAGTTTGTTTATTGTTATATGTCTTGACTCCTTGGATTTGCACATTCAGATTCCGAGGCTTGGAACGAAGTGGAGCCATCCACAGAGGACCAAGCTTACTTTAGTGAGCAGGCGGATTAGTTCCAGTCCCCTCGTGCCAGACTTACCTTTTGACTCACGAGATCTTCTTTCTACTTGTGAGCTTTTTGTATACATATTTGTATATATTTCTTTTGGACTTGGTTATGATGTAATACACATGTAATGTGTAATACTTTATAATATCCTATGATAACTTTGTATGTGTACTTCTTGGGTTGGCATATGTATGAATACCACGCTTTGTCGTGTACTCTGATCTTTGTTGTACTTTTTGCTTAGCGTGTATACGTGTGGGGCATTTTCTGACCTACGTATATACGTCGCAGTGACGTCCCCGTATTCGTGGAACCGGGGCATTACAGGTTGGTATCAGAGCTTAGGCTCTCAAACCTAAAGTACAATCAAGCAGCAAATTCTAGTAATTTGCTAATGCCAACTACAATATACAAAGTTATTAAGTCCTTCTTGATTCCTTCCTGATTCATTCCCTTGTATCCTAAACTCCTTCCAATTGTTTTCAAATTCCAGTTTTCTATTCCTAATTCGGTATGGAGAGAAGGACGGGCCGTAACCACTCCGGGCAAGCGTCAAATGGACCCACGGGAGAGAATGTGGATATTCTAAGAGTCATTCAGACCATGATGGAGAACCAGCAGCAACAGACAGAACTTCTCCGGCAAGAGTTGACAGCTCCAAAAGAACAGAGGCCGGGGAATATTTCAGATTTCAGGAGGCTGCAGCCAGCCATCTTCACGGGAGAAGAGAAGCCTTTGGATGCTGAGCAATGGTTGACAGACACCACTGATTTGCTGAATGCAGCCAGGGTACCAAAGGAGAACCAAGCCGAGGTCGCCAAGATACAGTTGAAAGATGTAGCCAGAACTTGGTGGCTCGCTGAAGAGGCCAGATTGGAGAAGCCTGTCACCTGGGACACGTTCTCCAAGAGTTTCTACAACAGATTCTTCCCTGCTACTGCTCAGAAGGACATGGAGGAGCAGTTCATCAGACTCCAGCAGTGGAACAAGTCCGTGGATGAGTATGCCGCGGAATTTCTCAGACTCAGCCGCTTTGCTCCGTACATGGTAACGGATGAGGAGAAGCGAGCAAGCAGATTCCAGCAGGGCCTGCAGATGGACATACAGGTCTTCTTGATGCCCCAGCAACTGAAGACTTATTCAGAGGTTCTCACCATAGCTCGAGAGGTGGAGCGTGGGTTAGAGAAGAAGCAAGAGAACCAGATGAGGAACCAGGCCATGAAGAGGCCGTTTGTACCAATGGGAAGAGGAGGCCCATACCGAGCAGCGAAGGTTCAGGCCAGGCAACCATTCAGACCAGTTCCTTACCAGATGGTTCGACCCGGTCCTATCTGCAACTTTTGCCAGAAACCAGGGCATTCTCAGCAGAATTGCCGTAGGGCAAATGGATTATGTTTGGTGTGTGGATCACGAGACCATGCAGTAGAGACTTGTCCACACAGGAGAATGGGGATAGCCAATCAGACCTTGCCAGCACTTCAGGGACCCAATGGACAGAGGGCACTTCCAGGGCCACTTGGGCAGAGGAATCAGGGACCAGTGATGAGGAGAGCTCTTCCCCTTCCTCCACAGCATGTTGTTCGCCCAGTCCAGAGAGGAGCTAGGACTGCAGCAGGGCGTGGTAGAGGTCAGGCTTACAATCTGACTGCAGAAGAGGCTGAGGCTTCAGAGGAGGTGATAACAGGTAACATCAGAGTTCATTCAAAACTTGTTCTCGCTCTCTTCGATTCAGGTGCATCCCATTGTTATATCTCCGATCATTTTGTGGCTTTACATTCTATACCTGTTAGATCTTTAGACCACAAATGGGAGATTAGTACAGGGAATGGGGTAGTCATATCTTCTAGAGTCTGTACTGATTGTCCAGTAGAACTTTGTGATAAGACCTTGGCCATAGATATGCTCGTACTAGATACCAAAGGGTACGACGTAATCTTAGGCATGACCTGGCTCAGTCAGTACTATGCAGTGATGACTGTAGGGAGAAGAAGATTAATTTCAGAATCCCTCATCAACCGGAGTTCCAATTCAGTGGAGAAGTGAAGTCTACCAAGGGGAAGACTCGGATGACTACTTCGGAGGTTCAGAAGCGGAAGGTACCGGTGTGGGATGAATTCCCAGGAGTGTTTGCTGAGATCTCAAGACTGCCACCGGAAAGGATGATAGAGTTCTCCATTGATACAGTTCCAGGAGCAGCTCCTATATCCAAGGCTCCGTACAGGATGGCACCGACGGAGTTAGAGATTCTGAAGAAGCAACTGCAGGAATATTCAGACAAAGGATTGATTAGGCCAAGTACTTCACCATGGGGAGCTCCAGTACTGTTGGTGAACAAGAAGGATGGCGGTAAGAGACTTTGTATTGATTATAGAGAATTGAACAAAGTTACCATCAAGAATAAGTATCCCTTGCCCAGGATTGATGATCTGTTTGATCAGCTTCATGGAGCCCGTGTATTCTCTAAATTGGATTTACAATCGGGTTACCATCAGCTGAGGGTGAAGAAGGAGGATATTCCGAAGACGGCATTCAGGACCCGTTATGGCCACTACGAGTTTCTAGTTATGCCTTTCGGAGTCACCAATGCCCCTGCAGTTTTCATGGATTTGATGAACCGAGTGTTCTCGCCCTATCTGGATCAATTTGTTGTTGTTTTTATAGATGACATCCTGATCTATTCAAAGAACAACAAGGAGCATACAGAACACTTGAGGATTGTATTGCAGACTCTACAGCAGGAGCAGCTTCATGTTAAGAGGAGCAAGTGTGATTTCTGGTTGGACAGCATAGCCTTCCTTGGACACATTGTTTCAGCAGAAGGAATCTCAGTTGACCCCAGCAAGGTCCAGGCGGTGAGAGATTGGCCAATTCCGAGGACGGTGACTGAGATTAAGAGTTTTCTTGGACTAGCCGGATATTACAGACGCTTTGTCCAAGATTTCTCTAGGATTGCAGCCCCGTTGACCAGGCTCACCAGGAAAGGGGAAAGGTACATATGGACAGAGGAATGTGCTGCAGCTTTTGAGCAATTGAAGCAGAGGCTCATTTCAGCTCCAATCTTGAAGACTCCCTCAGGAAGAGGAGGGATGGTCATATTCAGTGATGCATCAGGAAAAGGCCTAGGGTGTGTGCTAATGCAACATGATCATGTCATAGCTTATGCATCGAGGCAACTGAAGACTCATGAGCGGAATTACCCAACTCATGACTTGGAGCTAGCAGCTGTGATATTTGCATTGAAGATCTGGAGGCATTATCTTCTGGGAGATAAAGTGTTGATATACACGGATCATAAGAGCGTCAAGTATATCTTCTCACAGAAAGAGTTGAACATGAGGCAGAGGAGGTGGCTCGAACTGATGGCGGACTATGATATTGACTTGCAATATCATCCAGGCAAGGTCAATACAGTTCCAGATGCACTGAGCAGGATGCCAGAGAATAGAGTGCTTGTCCAGCTTACTCAGCAGAAGGAGTTGATTCAAGACTTCATTAGATTGGACTTGATGTTAGTTCGAAGGACTGAGAAGGCAGGACAGTTCATGACTTTGCAGATTCAGTCAGCATTGATTGATGAGATCAGAGAAGCTCAGAAGGAAGATCCCAGATTACAGATATTCCGAGCTCAGGTAGAGGCTGGATTGAGAACTGATATCTGTATTCACCCAGATGGTGCCTTATATTTTGGTAGCAGACTTTGTGTTCCCCAAGGAGAAGTTAGACAGAAGATTTTGGCAGAAGCACACAGTTCAGCTTATTCCATACACCGGGGGGAACCAAAATGTATCAGGACTTGAAGAAGCATTTTTGGTGGAATGCTATGAAGAGGGAGATAGCTCAGTTTGTCGCCAAGTGCCTGGTTTGCCAGCAGATCAAGATAGAGCATCAGAGGACAGCTGGACTTCTACAACCTTTACCGATACCTGAGTGGAAGTGGGAGCACATCACTATGGATTTTGTCACGGCATTGCCTCACAGTCCTAAAGGTAATAATGCTGTGTGGGTAATCATTGATCGCCTCACCAAGTCAGCTCACTTCATACCATTCAGGGTGGGACAGACAACAGAGGTTCTGGCAGACAAGTACATGAAGGAGATAGTTCGTCTGCATGGAGTTCCAGTCAGTATTGTATCAGACAGAGACATCAGATTCAGATCCCATTTCTGGGAAAGTCTCCAAGAAAGTCTGGGAACTCGTCTGAAGTTCAGTACTTCATATCATCCTCAGACAGACGGACAATCAGAGAGGACTATCCAGATCCTTGAAGATATGCTAAGGGCTTGCATGATTGAATTCAAGGGATCATGGGAAGATCATCTTCACTTGGCTGAGTTTTCTTATAACAACAGCTATCAGGCAAGCATCAAGATGGCACCTTTGAGGCACTGTATGGAAGAAAGTGTAGGTCACCGATTTGTTGGGATGAAGTCGGTGAGAGGAGACTTTTGGGGCCAGAGATCCTGATTCAGACAACAGAGAAAGTCAGAGTCATCAGAGATCACCTCAGGGCAGCACAGAGCCGTCAGAAGAGTTGGGCAGATTCACAGAGAAGGCCATTGGAGTTCCAGGCAGGAGATCATGTGTTCTTGAGGATATCCCCTACCAGAGGAGTGATCCGGTTCGGTATTCGTGGAAAGCTGAGTCTGAGATATATCGGCCCATTCGAGATTTTGGAGCGAGTGGGAGATGTGTCTTACAGATTGGCATTACCACCATCTTTGGACGGAGT
This sequence comes from Agave tequilana, assembly GCA_038442645.1. Lineage (NCBI taxonomy): Eukaryota > Viridiplantae > Streptophyta > Magnoliopsida > Asparagales > Asparagaceae > Agave > Agave tequilana. The sequence continues at coordinate 26,336 of JAVJIF010001561.1, read as the reverse complement.
GCACAATGTTTTCCACGTATCTCAGTTGAGGAAATATGTAAAGGATGATAGTCATATTTTGGATCATTCCGAACTGGAACTGCAGCCAGATTTATCATATCAGGAGCAGCCGATGGCCATTCTGGATAGAAGTGTGAAGACACTGAAGAACAAGGCTATACCATTAGTGTTGGTGTCTTGGAACAGACATGCGCCAGAGATGCCACGTGGGAACGAGAGGACGTTATCCGTGAGCGCTACCCTCAACTCTTCACATCTTGATTGGTAAGACTCTTTCCTTCTATTCTTCTCTACCGTTATCTTCCATCTTATCCTTCTCTATCTGTTACTTTCCTGTTACCTTTCACCCTATGAAATTTCGAGGACGAAATTTTTGTAAGGTGGATGGATTGTAATACCCCGTTTCCAGAATACGTACTTAGTTGCGTATTCAACTTTTCGACCGTATTTTTGATTTACTCCCTGTATTTGACCGATTTCAATTTCAAATATCATTTTCCAATATATCAGATTTTCTATGATTTTCTGGATTTTTCTGAATTAAAATGAATTTCTTCAAAACCGGTGTCGACCAGTGTCGCTGATCGATTCCTGGAATTTAATTCTCAAACAGTTAGGAATTTCTAGATGGTCCTTTAGACATTTCTCTTAGAATCATATTTCTTACTTAAATACTTTTTCTGGGAATTTTATGAATTTATGAAAATTCCAACGGAGTCGGTAAATTACTGATTCCGGGATTTTTAGTTTTAAAACTACAAAGTATTTCTTAAAACGGATTTCACCATGATTCTTAAAATAGTATTATTGATTTTTGGTAAAATTTACGAGTCGTTCCGAGATACTTGAATTTCGGACGATTTCGGTATTTTCCGAAATGTTTTCCGCATACATGACCTAAACCCGGGAATCCGTGTTTTCATTATTTTCATTCTTCAAGATTAGAGAAAATATTTTCATTTCCTTTCCTTTTTTCTTTTTCTTAAATTCCTTCCTTCCTCCACAACCACAAGTTTTTCTATTTTCCCAAAATTCCAATTTTCCCCAAAATTCACCTCCACTCACTCCCACCTACTTCCACATTTAATGCATCTCTCTCTCTCTCCCCCATGGCCGGCCAAGTGGCCAAGAAGAGGGGCACCCCTCACCTCCCCTTTTTACACAAAACCCCCTCTCAAATTCTTTATTTGCATCTCCTTTACAAAAATCAAATCCTATATAAACTTTCCTTTACAATTCTTTTCTTTTTTCTTCACTTCACCAAGAGATTAGCCTTCACCATTTCCTTCTCCATCTCAAACCCTAACTCCAAAGCTCACCTAGGTTTTCATCTCCATCTCAAGCAACCATCACTACCTTGGATTGGATTGCATATCTCTTCATTGGAAGTATCGCCAAAGACCTAGTTGGTGATATTGTCGTCAACGATCATTCGGAACTCGTAGAACTTTCACATAACCATTCCTTATGAGTATATTTACTCACCAAGACTTGTAAACTCCTTTGTATACTTGTGTTGGCAAATAATGTACCCTTGTGCCATAAAAATCATATTTTTAGCCCATCAAACAACCATCAGAAAATCTGTTCTGTTACTGTTTTCCCCACGATTAGTCGACTTAACCTAGGGACCAGTCGACTAACCCACCTTAGCTGAAACTTAACCTTTTCTGATTTCACAGTTTTAATCGACTAAGCCATATTACCAGTCGACTAGACCCCCCTAGTCGACTACATTTTTAACCTAGTCGACTAATCTTTCCCTGGACCAGAAAACACCAACTCTCGGCTCCAGTCGACTTAGTCTATTTTATTGGTCGACTAGATACCCTTAGTCGACTACAACCTTGACCTTAGTCGACTAATAATTCCTGAAATAAATCCCAACTTTCTGTATCACAGTTTTAGTCGACTTAGCCCCACTATTAGTCGATTTAGGTATCTGTTAGTCGACTACACATTTCACCCTAGTCGACTAACTTTTCCTGAAACAGAACCCAACTCTCTGTTTCCCAGTTTTAGTCGACTCATCTAGGATATTAGTCGACTTAAGACCCCTATTAGTCGACTAACCCTTCCACCTAGTCGACTAATTCTGACTGTTTGACTTAGTTGATTTCTTTTCTGAATTTGATCTTATCATTGATACATGTGTGACATATTATTCCTGTTCTTGCTTCATAACTAGTATTACATGACATGTTACTTGATGGATCTTACCTCATATTACTTCATGACTTGTTATTGTACATTATCACTCCATAACTTGTTAAATAGTGAATATCACCTCTTAATCATGCTATCTCTTAAACCAAGCATGATACACTTGACTTTTGTATAAAATGGACCAACTTACACATGGGTCGGGGGAAACATGCGGATATCGATATGTGTTCGTGTTTACAGTGGCATTAGGTATATTGTACAATCATATTTCCGGTCTGACCTGAGGGCCTCCAGGGGACCGAGGCGAGTGCTTGCTCCCTATTCCTGAATATTGTCATGACAAGGGCATACATAAGTCCCTCCTGATAGGCCTTGCGGCTGGTTCCGTTATCAAGCAACGGAACACCCTGGACCGTGGTCCCGGGCATGCACGGGACCCACTGTAAACATAGTTCGTCGATACAACCGCTGTTTCCAATAACAACCTTGCTTTACTAGGATATGGATCTATGTGCTCTGGGACGCTGGGTCACATAGCTAGATATCACAGTAAGACAAGTAATAATAATAAGACGTTAACTGTAGATTTATTGTATTAGGATTTATCTCTTCATGCTTTTCATACTTGTTAGTTGACATTCCTTATAACTGTTCATCTTTCCTTATTCATGTCCCTTAGTCACTTGGCTATAGTTTGTTTATTGTTATATGTCTTGACTCCTTGGATTTGCACATTCAGATTCCGAGGCTTGGAACGAAGTGGAGCCATCCACAGAGGACCAAGCTTACTTTAGTGAGCAGGCGGATTAGTTCCAGTCCCCTCGTGCCAGACTTACCTTTGACTCACGAGATCTTCTTTCTACTTGTGAGCTTTTGTATACATATTTGTATATATTTCTTTTGGACTTGGTTATGATGTAATACACATGTAATGTGTAATACTTTATAATATCTGTGATAACTTTGTATGTGTACTTCTTGGGTTGGCATATGTATGAATACCACGCTTTGTCGTGTACTCTGATCTTTGTTGTACTTTTTGCTTAGCGTGTATACGTGTGGGGCATTTTCTGACCTACGTATATACGTCGCAGTGACGTCCCCGTATTCGTGGAACCGGGGCGTTACATTTCCTGACTTCTCCGACTTTGGGTTAGGAAGTGGAGTAGTTATCAAAGCTTGTATCTACATGTTTAGTGTCTTGCTTGAGCTGTCTTGATTAGTCTCAGACATTTTCTGTAAGTTCAAGTAGAACAGAAGTAAGAAACTTTAATGTATTTGTCTTAAGATTGTTATTTTCTAGGATCAATCTGATAACTAATCAATATCACTGAAATATCACCGATCTAATTGGCCAGATTGGTTAATATCAGGTAGGAGGTTTTTCGTTCAATAGAATGTTCCTTAATTAAAAAATCACCTTTCAATTACCTTCCTTGGTTAAACACCGATTAGACTGGTATAAGTCAGTCTCAATATACTGAACCCCTGTATAAAGAAAATTAATTCACTTATACAGTACTTGGAGTGAGGTACGCTTAAAGCGAATCTCCTTAAGACAATTACGTCCCTCGCACCAGTGCTAACGGATTACTGGACGTTGGTCTCCCAAGATACAACACTCCTTCATGGTATTTAGGTAACACTACCAAATCACCGCACGGTCGAGCCGTAGTTAACCAGTACCTTCACAGGATGATCAAAGCAGCAGGACCAAGACAAATTTCAGGAGAATATTTGTCTTTACTTTGGAGGAGCACCCACTGCATAGGAAGGAGTAAGGTAGAAGAATATTCTTCTTTGGAAGTCACAGATTCAGACAACAATTCTATTAAAGAATCTGTTGAATTTTTTGAGCCTTCTTTCAGAACGAATTTTGCATTATCTCTTAGAAGTCGCTTCGAAATTCAAGTTGCAGAATTCTCACTTCCTATTGGAAGTCACCTCAAACCTGAGCACGGAAATCACACTTCACAACGCAAGAAATTAATTTCTGTGTTTGTTGTTTTGGTTGCTGTGTGTCATACTTAGGTTGAGAAAATGGAGCGCTATTTATAGCGCTCTGGGAGGGGTAAAGGTGTCCAAACACAACAAATAGTTGCAACAGTTCGGTCTGAACTGTTTCAACGGTTCGTTTCAACCGCAGCAACTGATTGGAGTCATTTATGCATCATTTTCTGCTACCATGCTATGTTTTATCTGAATAAATAGTTGATTTTTACTGCTTTTTCTCTTTTTTTCAGGTCCAATGTCTAATAGAGAAAGAGGCCAAACAATTATGATTTTTGAGGAATTAAAGAAACATTTAAGAAGCCCACAAGAGAAAAGCCCAAGTCTGAAAAGATCCAAAACGTATTCTTAGTTTCTACAAGATCTAACTGGGGATACGAGATGCAATAGAATGGCAAAAAAATTCGCTAGCGCAGCGGCCAAGAAACGGTCGAGGAAACATGGCACTTGCCGCAGACTCGCAGCAATCTTTAGGCCGTTACTTCAACGTTTGATCTCGAGACTGAAGTGAGATGGCCTCCTCTCATGAAGACTATAAATAGACCCCTAGGGTCTCTGTAATCAGGGAGGAGAAAAAGAGCATTATTTTTATAGAGAAATTTTTAGGGTTTCTCTAGGTTTTCTTTTTAGTCTTTTATGTAATTTTCTTTTTCTCCTTCTAGAATCTAGAAAAGAGAGAGTGAGAGTGAGCAATCTTTGTAATTGGAGACGGTGATAACGCAATATAAGGATCGAGTTTTCAATCTTCATCTTCTCTTGTTCTAGTGCATTGTTTTTCTTTTAAGCTTTTACTTTCTTTTATTTCACTTCTACAATGAATTATTTTTTGTTCTTTATTTCTATGTCTGCTAATTCTAGCTAATTCATTAACATGACTAACTAACTTTTAATTTTACTAACTACTAACTCTTAGGTGATTGCTGGGTTATATGATTCTTGGGATACTTTCTTCTTTCAAGTCTTGCAAATTACAAGTCTATATCACTCCCAATGAAGATGAGTTGCTTTTTATTCTTTGCAAATGATAAGTTTTCCCTCCATATGACTCATGTGAGCCTCACTTAGGGCCTTGTCTTTAGAACAAGTGCCGTGATGGAACATAAAGATGGAGCACTTTACTATTCCAACGACAACATTACAAGTTCTTATTTCATGCTCGCTTTATTATAGCTTTGATGGACTAAAGAATCTTGTATGTTTCTTAGCATCGTTAAAAGTGACTATCCTTGTTCCACTAATGAAAATTTATTTAGGGAGCCAATGATTCAAGGAGGCAACTAGCCTAGATGAGAAACACCTTCGACATGGGATAACACAAAGACTTGATAAAGCAAGACATACCATTGCCGATGATTCACTATGAGGCATGCATCACCTAATGAGAGTAGTAAGTTAGTAAATTGAAATGTTAGTTAGTCATGGCTTCTCTTATATCATTCTTAACAATCTCTCTTTTGAAAACTTCTTCTTTTCAAATACCTCTATTTTCCTTCCATCTTTATTCTCGTTTCTTCTTTTCTTTTACACAACACCCAAGGTTTTCCACTCACCTTCACATTGTTTTATTTTTTTCATTTCTTAAAACAAGAAGAACCTTCATTTTTCTTCACAAAAATTTCAATACTAACCTTGAATGCTTCTATCGCTAACCCTCCCTGCAGATACGACCCGTCCTAGCTTATGCTACGAACGGTGAATCAGAAGGAGCAAAGTAAACCTACATAAACATTCAAAGTTCTTTATCATCGGTACATGGCAACCAACGGTTTACTCTAAACCTCTTTTCAATACAATTAATCCTTCTGAACAAATTTTTGGCGCCGTTGCCGGGGAGGGTAACAGTTTTTTATTGAATTTTTGGAACTAAAACGAATTTTCTTCTCTGTTGCAGGTTACAGGTCTGAGAAAACAGGAAAGATGACTTGCAGTAACATATAAGTGGTCTTGGGCCTCTGCTCTAGAAAGTAGAGACCAAGTACCCTCTAAATTGTCGTGTTTGCTCGGCTCTGGCCGCGGAATCGCGGCAAGGAAGAGTTCATTACTGACTGGTTTCGTGCAGGGCTGCTTGCTTTGCAAAAACATAGCTTGCTGCAAATTTATTTCTTGTATGCTATCACCAGGAGCCTGCTAATAAACCAACAGTAAAACACTTGTTGAAAAATTTAAAAATTTGATTAGATGTTTACATTTTAGGCACGTGTCTTTTCAATTCATTTACTTTACTGTTGAAGAGTGCTGGAGCAAGGTACGTACGCATTGCATTCAGAATAGGACTCATCTCTTGTTTGATTTATATCGCTTTGAGTGAAACTTGTTTATCTTGTACACTTACACAAAATTGATTTTAAGGGCAATACCCAATAACAAGATAACGTGGGGATTTAATCACCCTTCCTTGACCCAAAAATCAGATTCCAAGCACTCACAATCCCAAGCTTTTTAATAAAATTTGATAGACGTTGGCCCATAGGGACATCCGGACTCGTTAAGAGATTAGCTGAGGTTGAAAATTATTTTTGATTCACACTCCAGTCAAATCAGTGACTAAGGTTAGGGATTGAGGGGTGAAACCCCAAAGGCTGGTGGTTTGGCTTAATTAGGCTCGTCGCTTCTGCGTGGATGCCTCTCACCAATCTTGCCCCACCTAGCTGATTAGCTGTGGTTTGACTCGAGCAATAACCTTCTTCAGTTCATCGAACAGTTAGGAGTGGTCTAGGTCCAGGAATCCTAGATAGCTGGTGATTGTTTTCTTTTTTTTTTCCTTGTTTGTTTTTTTTCTTTTTCGCTTGATTGCTTGATGAATGTTGTCTGTGATTGTGTATGCAAAAGTGGTATCGGTACCCAATTTCAGCAAGACTTGTTAGGACTTCTACACTTGCACAAACACCACTTACAAAAATCCAATCATGGCCAACAACACTTCTCTCCAAGACAAGTTCTATCCCATTTGTACTTCACTTCCGTCATGCATTATTTTACCCAAAGCAACTGGAAACAATTTTGAGCTTAAACCATAATTCATAAATACACTCCCAAGATTTCATGGCCTAGAATCTGAGGACACATATTTCTTCATTCGTGAGTTTGAAGAAGTGTGCTTGATGATGAGAATTCTCCAACTAGGGAAAGATGCTGTTAGGTTAAGGTTCATTCCCTTCGTGCTTAAGGACATAGCCAAGAAGTGGCTATACAATCTGCTTGCTAGTTCTATCTCGACATGGGATGAATTTGTCAAAGTCTTTCTTAAGAAATTCCATCCCATTCACAAAACAGCCCTCATCAGAAAGAACATAATGCAGTTCAAGCAGGAATCAAGTGAACCATTCTGGAGGTATTTTGAACGGTTTAAAAATTTACTAGCCCAATGTCCTCATCATGGCATAGAGAAGTGGCGACAGTACGAAATTCCCTACGACGGACTAGATTATCAAACTAAGACTCTCCTCGAGACTATGTGTCAAGGGGAATTTTAAAGAAAGATGAGAACCAGGGTTAGAATCTTTTTGAAGCTTTAGCAGAAAAATCATTCAGTGGGAATCTTGCCCTGACAAAACCAATCCACCACTTACAGAGCTGGTATGCATTCGATTGAATCCTTTATAGCTACCGAGGCAAAGATAAGTCAATTGATGAAACGGCTAGATCTTCTTGAGGCTAGGGAACCAAATTCTGTGAATCAGGTCAACCCACCACCTGTGATCAACTCAGGTTATACTACTGCCATGCTCTTAACCACCTGTTTGAGGAGTGTCCCATCTACCAAGCCCAAATGTACCCTGAGAATATGAATGCAACATACACCAGACCTAATTACAATCTATACTCTAAAACAACAATCCGGGATGGAGGAACCATCCAAACTTTTCTTGGAGTCAGTCTGGTCATGAGCAACCAAGACCATCATTTTCACACCAATACTCTGCTCAGTCTCATCAACCGAGTTTCCAACAGAAACCACCAAATTTTCAAACAAGTTTCCAACACAACTTCTAGCCCGCATATTAGCAACAATAAACACAAAATCATCCTGATAAAAAAATGTCAGATTTGAAAAGAATGATTAAAACCTTATCTAAAACCCAGGCCTCAATGATGAACACCCACAACCAGGCTATCAATAGGTTAGAAGTTCAGATAGGTCAACTAGCTAGCTCATTGAATGAAAGACAAAAAGGAATATTGCCGAGCCAACCAGTGCCCAATCCGAAGAACCCCTTCCCTATTCATGAAGCTGAAGACACATATCCAAGTCAGTGTAACACTATTCATATTTTGAGATCTGGAAAGCAGATAGACAATCAGGTTTCTAGTCATCCTGTTCCAAATAAATCAGTGTCAACATCTCCTATTTCAGTACCATTAACTAAAAATGTTCCATCTTCAAGTTCACAACCTTAAACCTCCAAATCGAATAAAGAAAAAGCAGATGAGAAACCATACAAGCCTATTGTACCATTCCCTAATAGGCTAGCAAACCAAAAGACTAATGCTCAAATGGAGAAAATTAGAGAAATGTTCAGTCAGGTCCAGATCAATGTACCCCTTCATGATGCCATACAATGAGTTCCCTCCTATGCCAAATTCTTGAAAGATATGTGCACTAAGAAAAGGAAAACTAATGTCCCAAAGAAGGTCTTCCTTGCTTCTAATATAAGTGAGTTGCTAACTGGGCCAATTCTCGTGAAATATAAAGACCCAGGGAGTCCAACTATTTCTTATATTATATGACAGATTACGATAAATAGGGCATTACTGGATCTAGGAGCAAGTATCAATCTTCTTCCTTTCTCTGTGTATCAGCAACTCGGGTTAGGCGACCTCCGTCCGACCAGGGTTACTATATAACTGGCTGATCGATCTGTAAAAATTCCAAAGGGAGAGATTACAGATGTTCTCATTCGGGTCGGGGAATTCATTTACCCCATGGATTTCATTGTTCTAGAAACGCAACCCGTACATAATCCCAAAGCTCAGACACCTGTCATTCTAGGACGACCCTTCCTTGCTACTACAAATGCAATCATTAACTGTAGGAATGGATCAATGCGTCTAACGTTTGGAGATATGACAAAAGAGGTAAATATTTTTCACCTGGGAAAACAATCTCGAGATTTGGAAAATGTGTCAATTGAAGTGAACCTGATCGAGGGATTAGCGAGTGGACATGAAATGGAGATTGAATACGAATCTAATAGAGAATTTGAGTTGGAGTCTGATGACTTCAACCTTGATCAAATAATTGAATCCACAGTGGAATGGGCAATAGATGCAGCCCCTATCTTTCCCTTACACAAGGAGCAACCATTGGTAGATCAAGTGCCCTCTTCTGAGCTTAAGCTTCTCCCTAGTCATCTCAAGTATCAGTACTTGGGTGAAAAGGAAGCATTTCCCATAATAATTGCATCCCATCTGATGGAACAACAGGAAGAGGATCTTCTTGTAATATTAAGGGAAAATCGGGATGCCATTGGTTGGACCATGGCTGATATAAAGGGAATCAGTCCATCCATTGTGCAACACCAGATTCATTTGATGGAAGATGCAAAAACTAAGCATGACCCACAATGTAGACTAAACCCGATCATGCAAGAGGCTGTTAGAGCTGAGGTTTTGAAGCTATTAGACAATGGGATCATCTATCCCATATTCGATAGCCAGTAGGTTAGTCCAGTCCACGCTGTGCCCAGAAAAGCAGGGGTTACCGTGGTAGAAAATGATAAGAGAGAATTAGTACAAACTCGTCTTCCAACGAAGATTCGAGTCTGTATTGATTACCGAAAATTAAACACGGTCACGTGTAAAGACTACTTTTCCCTTCCGTTCATCGATCAAATGCTCGAGAGACTAGCTGGACATGAGTATTATTGTTTCCTGGATGGATATTCAAGATACAATCAAATCCCTATTGCTCCTGAGGATCAAGACAAGACTACCTTCACTGCCCCTTTAGAACATTTGCATACCAAAGAATGCCCTTCGGCCTATGCAATGCTCCTATAACGTTTCAATGTTGTATGCTTAGTCTTTTTTCTGACATGGTGGAGAAAGTTTTGGAGATTTCATGGATGATTTTTCTATTTATGGTGATTCCTTTGAACAATGCTTGCACCATTTTAAGTTAATTTTACAACAATGCATGGAGAAAAACTTGACACTCAATTGGGAGAAGAGTCACTTTATGATCAAGCAAGGAATTATCCTAGGGCATAAAGTTTCACACAAAGAAATCGAGGTTGATAGATCAAAAGTGGACGTTATAACAAAGCTCCCTGAGCCAAAATGCTTAAAAGACATTAGATCTTTTTTAGGGCACACTAGTTTCTATAGAAGATTTATTTAGGGGTTTAGCAAAATTGCTAGAGCTTTGACAAATCTCTTAGAAAAATATGTACCTTCAATGTTTATAAAGAATGTCTACAAGCTTCGGAGGAGCTTAAACACAGACTTGTTTCGGCGCTAATAATCTCGGTGCCTGATTGGAGTAGGCCCTTTGAAATCATGTGTGATGCCTCCAATTATGCCATAGGCGCTGTTCTCGGATAACGTACTGATAACAGGCAACACGTGATTTACTATGCTAGTAGGATGCTTAACGAGGCTCAACTAAATTACACGACAACTGAAAAGGAATTTTTAGCAGTTGTGTTTGCGTTGGAAAAATTTCGCCAATACCTACTAGGATCTAAGACAATGATTTTCACTGATCACTCCGCCCTTAGATACTTAATGCAAAAGAAGGATGCAAAGGCCAGACTGATTCGATGGATACTTCTTTTGTAAGAGTTTGATTTGGAAATTAAAGACAAAAAGGGCATTGAAAATGTGGTGGCAGATCACCTTTCGAGAATTCCTAATGCACCAATTGAGACTTTACATATCAATGAAGACTTTCCTGACGAACACATCTTTACGATGTGTAAAGAGCCCTAGAATGCTGATATAGCAAACTACCTTGCAACCGGGCAAACACCTTCAAATTGGTCAGGTCAGGACAAGTATCGCTTTATAAAACAAGTATGGTTTTTCTTTTGGGATGAACCGTATTTATTCAAATATTTCCCTGACCAGATAATTAGAAGGTGTCTTTCTGAGGATGAACATCATAGCGTATTGACATTTTGTCACTAGCTTGCTTGTGGTGGACACTTTGGCCTACGTAAGACTGCTGAGAAAGTCCTTCAGAGTAGGTTCTATTGGCCCACTTTCTTTAAGAACGCTTATACTTTTTGCAAACTCTATGCTAGATGTCAAATGGCGGGTCGGATCACACATAAAGACATGATGCCCCTTACACCGATCCTTGAGGTAGAAATTTTTGATTTGTGGTGCATCGATTTCATGGGACCCTTTCCTCTGTCTTATGGTAACCAATACATTTTGGTAGCCGTATACTACGTTTCTAAGTGGGCTGAAGCTATTCCTACTAGGATAAATGATAACTAAGTTGTCATCAAGTTCTTATGGGAAAACATCATTTATCGCTTCAGAGCCTCATGTGCGATAATTAGTGACAATGGGAGTCGTTTCTGCAACTGGGCTTTTGAAGCCCTAATGTGGAAGTACTCCATCTCTTATAAATTATCCACAGCCTATCATCCTCAGACAAACGGGTAAGTGGAGGTCACCAACAGACAAATTAAACTGATATTGAAAAAAAGTGTTGGACAAAATCATAAGGATTGGTCCATCAAACTAATTGATGCCCTGTGAGCATATCGGACCACCTACAAGACTTTCCTCGGTATGCCTTCATATCGAGTTGTATTTAGAAAACCCTGCCATCTGCCTGTGGAGTTAGAGCACCGTGCTATGTGGGCACTAAGACAACTGAATTTGGACTTAGACAAAGCCGGTGATTTGAGAAAGCTACAGATATCCGAGTTAGAAGAACTACGAAATGATGCATATGATAACGCCTGGATATCTAAACACAGAGCTAAGATTTTCCATGATAAGTCAATTCATGGGAAAAATTTTGTCCTGGGACAAAAAGTTCTGTTGTACAACACTAGACTCCACCTTTTTTCTGGTAAACTAAAAACCTGGTGATCAGGCCCCTACATCGTCCAGAACGTCTCTCCTCATGGTGCCATTGAAATTTCGATCCCAAAGATGGCAACACTTTCAAAGTGAATGGTCAACCTTGAAGCCATCTTTAACCACGGAGTCTGAGTGATACAATGTTATTGAACTGGGTCTTTGTGACCCAGTCTATCTGTGACCACGTAATTCCACACCATTCCTCGATGTCTCCTGAAAATCATTTTGGAACCTCCTTTGTAAATTTTAAAAAAACAAAAAAAAACAAAAAAAAGAATAAATAAAAAGGACTTAGGTACTAAATATCACCTAGGGTTTTCATCTTTCCCTCCACTCCCTTTTCTTTCTTAACCTAAAGATCCAATCTGAAGATGTCCCTGTGGAGTCCTCTTCGGAGGAACTTTTAGAGGAGGTGGATGAGCCAGCTTTTTGGCAACAGGACCCCCTAGCTGATTCATGCGCCTTCATGTCTACCATTTGGCGAGGCATGAAGATGATATTTCGGGGAAGATTCGACTATGCAAACAGGTTGTGGAGCAAACATCTCGCCTAGAACGCATTTAGGAGGGTCTGCGGCGATCACAGTCAGCTGGACCTAGCACCACCGCTGGTCCAAGCAGAAGGCGGGGGTGATACCTTTCTTTTCCTATTTCATGCATATATTATTTTGCATACATTGAGGACAATGCATGGGATAGGTACGGGGGGGAAGATACTAACGTAAGAATTTTTTAGACTTTTTCTTTTAGATTTCTAGGTATCTCTCTTTTCTTATGTTTCTCTTTTCTTATTAACATAGGATTTTTCTAGACCTTTTCTTTTAGATTTCTAGGGTTCTTGTTTCTTATAAAAAAAGCAAAAAAAATAATAATAATAAACATAAAAAAAACTTTGATCCATTTCTTTGAAAAGAATTAACTTGATCTTAGGTATTAAGGAAATTCTAAGCTAAGATTTCTTAATATAAGTCGAAATAAGAAATTTTTTTGGATCTTTAGGTTAAGAAAGAAAAGAATAGAAAAGGCAGCTAGATTTAGAATTTTTTTCTAAACACTATATACATTTGCATATTGAGGGATTAATCAAAAACTTAGTGACTTTGTTTACATAAAAAAATAATATATATATAAATAATAATAATAATATATATATATATAGATATATAGATATTCATAAATAATACTTGATCACTAATTAAGCTGGTTGGTTGTGCCTTAAGAAGCATAACCAGTCACGCCTAAAAGTGGTTGAGTCCTTAGCATTCGTGGCTTAGTTTACTCGAGACCTTCAACCTTAGGGATGTATCATCATCTGGTGCCTGTTGGCCCAATGGCCATTAGCCCGATATTTTGATGATAACAAATCATATTTAGTTATGTGTTTAACAATCCTGTTTAAAAGAATTTCAGGCTTAAAACAAGTTGATTTGATGGCTCTACAATCAAGATTCACAAGTTTGAACGCCGCTAAAGATTTGCATTCCCAAGCCTAGCACGGTAGAAAAAGCTTCGGGATCAAAACAATGAAGAAAAGATAAAAAATTTGTAATTTACTTTTCTTTTTAGATATTTTGTCAAAACCTAGATGATAGAGGTAGATTATTTGGGATTGTCACTCACACACACTTAGTTTTGCTTCTTGGCTTCAAAAGAATTTTTATTTCAGAATTTCCAACTTAGTTTTAGAAATACCATGTTTTGAAAAACCAGTTTTAGAAAAACAAGTTTTATTAAAAAGGATTTTTACCAAAATGATCTAACATGTTTGAGTATTGATCTATGATCATACTCTTAGCTTTATTAGGTCTAGAACCTTATTTACAAAATCCTCAAACAAAAAGTTCAAACCAAAATTCTTTTCCCATTTTCTGCAGACTCTGTTAAACAGATCTGACAGAGTCCAGTCGACCGACCCTGTCGACCGACGTGCACAACTGTGCATGTGTGCACGTCGGCCGACCGCTCGGGTCGACCGGGCACTTGTCAGTGCTCTCTGTTTATTTCGGTTGACCGAGCGGCCGACCGTTTTCCCCCAACGGTCAGAAATATGACCGTTGGCGGTCGACCGACCCGGTCGACCGGTACTTGTCAGAAAGTCTGACAGACTCCAACAGCTCTATTTTCTGACAGATTTTTTTTGGGATCTCACCCCAACGAATCCTTTAGGCTGTGTAGTTGGTTTTTCATCCACTATAAATAGTGGGTCATTTCAACATGATAAGACAACAATTTTTATATAAGATTTTCAAGTTTTCAAAAGCATTTCATTTTAGAAAAGATTTTCATTAAAGCCAAAATTTCCAAACACCTACTTGAAGCAAATCCCTCTACTTCACTCTAGTCATTTGCACTTCACAATCCCAAGTACTATCTCTACATATTGGTTATAGGATTGTGCTAAGTGAGCTTTTTGTGATCAAGTGTGATCATCTTTCTTCTTGAGCGAAGTTGTAGAGGCATCGGCCTTAAGCGAGTTAGTGTGCTCCAAGTGGTGTTGCGGCATCACGAGAGATAGGACAAGTGTGTCCTTGTATTGGAGATCCAGTGGGATCAACAATAGTGAAAATCCTTCAAGTGTGAAGGCGGGGACGTAGAGCGTGGCTCGAACCTCAGAAACATATCCTCGTGTTTGCGTTTGCTCAAATTTCTCTAAACTCAAACTCTCTTTATTACTTGCACTATTTATTGTCTTTTATCTTGCAAGCATTTAATTTGAGCTAATTGTTAAGTAGATTTTTAATTCCGCATTATTGCCATATTTCATATAGCCATCACCTATTCACCCCCCTCTAGGTGATTTCAATTTGGTATCAGAGCCTAACCCTAATATTTGGTTTAACCACCTTAGAGAGATCATTGTATTTGGCTATATCATTTAGTTGCATTCTTCATTTGTTGTGCATCATACTCACTATCCATGGCTTCAATTGATTTTTCTAGCATCAAGTCCCCACCCAAATTTGATGGCTTGAACATCCCTATTTGGAAGGTCAAGATGAACCTTTTCCTTAAGTCCCTAGGAGTTAGGGTTGCTAGGGCCATAACTAAAGAATTTATAGAACCTCTCACTGATGAGAGATCATGGTCCGAGGACACCACCAAGGACTATAAGGCAAATGCTAGGGCTCAATATGCATTAACCCAAGCCCTTAATGAAGATGACCTCTCACGCATCATAAATTGTAAATCCGCATATGAAGTGTGGAATGTTTTAATTGTGACTCATGAGAGAACGTCACAAGTCAAGAGATCCAAAATTGACTTGCTTCGTTCTCAATATGAGAACTTTTACTTGCTTGAGAATGAGAGCATTGATGACATGCTCACTCGTTTCACCAAAATAACAAATGCTTTATCTTCTTTAGGTGATGCGATTGATAATGACCAAAAGATAAGGAATGTCATTAGAGCTCTTCCCAAAGCTTGGGAAGTCAAGGCAACCACCCTCAAAGAGCTCAACGATCGGGAGGAGATGGACTTCTCCGGCTTCATCGGAAATCTCAAGACCCATGAGATGGAGATGAAAGTTAGAGAAGAAAGGCAGGCGCCAAAGAAGAAAGCACTCGCCTTCAAAGCCACTCCAACCAACCATGACGAGGAAGACTCATCGGAAGATTGCGATGAGGACTTTGCCATGCTCATTCAGAAGGTGGGCAAGATGTTCTACAAGAAAGGGAGGCAAAGCAACTTCCGAAGAGGGAAACCTCAAGGAAGATTCGAAAGGAAAAGAGAGAAGCCGGGTCCTTGCTTTCATTGCAAGAAGATCGGACACCTTATTACCGATTGCCCCGCTCTCCAAGCTACCACCTCCAAGAACGGCCCAATGAAGAAGAAGGCTATGGTGGCCACGTGGGATGACACGGAGTTAGAATCCGAAGAGGAGAACGATGCCGCACACATGTGCTTCATGGCACATGGAGATGATGCTTCCAAGGTAAATCTCGACAACTCCATAGATGATGATGAATTGACTATGGATGAGTTAGCCCAATTTTTTGAAGAACTCCAACATAGATTTGAGATTTCGCAATCTCACAATAAAAAATTAAAAAGAGAAAATGATTCTTTGAAAGATAAAATTAATATTATTGAGAAAGAGAAAAATGACATGTCTAGTGCTTTTAAGAAAATAAAAATTAATTTTGATAAATATAAGATATCCACTAAAGGAAAAACTTCTATTTCTTCATGCAATAAAAATGATTTTATTGAAATTCAAAAACGGGTTGATGTTTTAGATTCAACTCTTAAAAAATGTGCTTTTGATTTAAATAAGTTTGCATTTAGGATTCCCAAAGGAGTAACCCAAGGAAACACACTCACCATGCACGGAAACACGCACACACTCACAAGCACGCTCACATGTATGGTAGTGGTAGGATTTATGTTTGCACGCATTGTGGCCGCAAAGGCCATTTAGAAAAATTTTGTTTTGCTAAACATAACATGAATAATAAATATGTTTGGGTTCGCCCCGGTATTAATCCTAAAGGACCCAAAAAGATATGGGTACCAAAAGATACACCGAATTTAGTTGAAACAGGTGGGTCTTCATCCTCCAAGACTTAGGGGGAGACGGTGCCCGGGTGGTGGATGCATCAAAGCTCAAAGATCACATCGCGCTTGCATCACTATCATGGAGGCACCTATTTTGGAGATTGCCCTCGTGTGGTAAATTCTCCATTTAAAAGTGTTTATATATACATATGCATAGGATTGTTAGTTTACTTTTGTGCTACATTGATATGTGTTAGTGTAAACTTACATTTCCATTATGCTTGTGTATATGCCTTGTTCTAATCTTTGATATTTTGTATTTTTGTCACATATTTTGTATGTCCACATGTCTAGTTTTTGATCATATATCTATATACAAATTTTGTCAAAAACTAAAAATAAATATTTAAAAATTCATATTTAAAGCAAATACATTAGAGATGGCAATTGCGCACCTCAACTCATATTTAGAGGAATCTCGAGGATGAAGTTCAGAACCCTTCACCGGGTATTCGGCTTCAACATCTCTAAACCTTTGTTTTCATATGAAAAATAAAAATTAAAATGTCTTGTGTAAATTTTGTTGATATGATAACTAATGAAGTTTTTAAAACATGTTTTTAAAATTTTGGTATATTGAAAATATTCTGCTTATTATTTATTAGACTTTTTTAAATATTTTTTTGGGTCTTTGTTGCTGACAGGTTTTGGGAAAGATCGGCCGACCGGATCTGAGTTCCGGCCGACCGACCTTGCCTGGAAGAATGTTTTCATTCTTCTCTGTAGCCGGCCGACCGGTGCGGTTGACCATTTGATCTGTCAGAGCTCTCGGGTAATTTCGGCCGACCGCTGCGGTCGACCGTTTAGTCTGTCAGAGCTCTCGGGTATTTTCGGTCGACCGGACTGGTCGACCAGGCGACGGGAATCTGCCACCTACCCACCCTATTAAAGCCCTTCTCTCTCTCTCTCTCTCTCTCTCATTTCTTACTGGTGATTTCTCTTCTCCCTCTCTCTAAAAACCCTAGTTTCTCCATCCCTCTTCAATCCAACTCAAATCCAAGCTTCATACTCTCAAATCTTTGCTGGATCATCACTTTTAGGCCCGATCTACGTTCAAACTCAGAGATTTTGATTTTGGGTTCTTGATCTCTCTTCCATCAAGGTAAAAATCTAATTTTTCCTTTAGATCTTGCTTTCCATCTCATTGTTCTCCTAGTTTTTGTTAAGATGTATCCTTTCCTTAGTCTAGATCAAGCCCTAATATTATTTGTGACCTAGATCTTCATTTTAAGCTAAAAATTTAATCATGACTAAAAGATCTAGAGCTGAGAAGGGCAAATCAATAGTCCCTTCATCTTCATCCACTAGGACTAAACCTTCATTAGTCTCCGACCTTGCAGAAAATAGGTATATCCTCCTGTCGAAGAGAACTATCATTTTTGGGAGATGTGTAGTCCTCCAAGATTTTGAGCACCTAAATATCCCTCAAATATTGAGGAATAATTCTTTAGACCAATTCATGGCTATTAGAGAACCGGTTTATACCTCACTCATACCCTATTTTTATACCAATCTTGCTTTTGAGGGTAATCGGGTTAGGTCTAGGGTTCTAGGGAGAGAGATTGATATCCCTCTAGAACAGTTTGCTGAGCTTTTGCATCTCTCCTGTGGAGGAGTTGATGTATACTCCTTTGATCTTCATGATTTTGTCTATCCGACCGGTGAGTCTGCGCTCACCGCATCAACTTTGATCCACGGGGATGACAACCCCGGTTTAGTAAGGAATGAGGAGGTGAACAAATTCACATTCACCGCTCAAGTCCTTGCTAAATTTATATTCTACAACATTTTACCCAAATCAGGAGAATACAGTCATGCTAGGGGTCCTGTACCTTTGATAGTCTATTGCCTTCTGAAAGGCATTAAGATTAACATTCCCCGTTTTATCATCTCTCATATGACTTCTGATCACGTCCTTGTCCGCACGAGGCACTTGCCTTATGGGATGCTCATTTCGTATCTCCTGAAATAACTCAATTTGATCTATCCTCTGAGACACCCACCGAACCCTCAGTGAACCTCAATAGCACCCTTTTGAAGAGGATGCAAGCCAGGATGCGACATCCCGCTCTTGAGCAGCCTCCTGTTCCTCCTGCTCATGCCCCACGGTCTTCATCTGCCCCAGGGACTTCCTCTGCTCCCAGGCCATCCATTCCTTCAGACCTTCAGGCCCTTATTTCGTCTGAGCTTCGTACTCAGATTCAGGAGCATCAGTCTTGGGTCGAGCAGCGACTGACCCAGATTTCTGCGGCGGATGCAGCACATCGCGTGGAGATGGACTCGCGTTATCAGGGACTTCGCAATGACATGTCCTATTTTGCTGACTCCATGCGATACATGGATTCACAATTTAGTCCACTCTTTGTGAAGTACGACATGCTTGGTCCAGACCCCACGCCATTTGCCCGACCGCTTCCTTCCTTCGGCCCTCCATTTTCTGTTAGGGCTCCTTCTGCCTCTCCAGCACCACAGCCAGGTGTTGCAGCTATTGATCCAGAGGAGGAGGCTTCTGATGATGATGAGGATGATGATGATGAGGAGGATGTGGAGATGGCTGCAGGTGATGCTGAGGACGACGATGAGGACGATGATGATGAGGAGTGACTTCCCCTTTTGATGATATCAAAAAGGGGGAGAGATATTCTGGAGAGACTATTCCTTGGGCTTATATTTTGTTGGCTTGTATTTTGTATTTGTGTTGGACATCTTTTGGTATTTTTAGGATTGTGGACATGTATTTGATGTTTGTGTGGACATGTGTCCTTACTTTTATGTCTTGTATGAACATATGTTTATTTATGACATGAGTTATCTTTTCTAGCATGGACTTGTGTATGGTTGTTTATCATTTGCGCCATTTATCTATGCCTGAGTATATTTTATGATATGCATGTGTTGAGGGGGAGCGTCACTTGAAGTCTCCACCTAAAATATTTGTAATAACTATATATGTTTTGTCATCATCAAAAAGGGGGAGATTGTTGGCGCAAAGGCCATTAGCCCGATATTTTGATGATAACAAACCATACTTAGTTATGTGTTTAACAATCTTGTTTAAAAGAATTTCAGGTTTAAAACAAGTTGATTTGACGGCTCCACAATCAAGACTCACAAGTTTGGACACCGCTAAAGATTTGCATTCCCAAGCCTAGCACGGTAGAAAAAGCTTCGGGATCAAAACAATGAAGAAAAGATCAAAGATTTGTAATTTACTTTTCTTCTTAGATATTTTGTCAAAACCTAGATGATAGAGGTAGATTATTTGGGATTGTCACTCACACACACTTAGTTTTGCTTCATGGCTTCAAAAGAATTTTTATTTCAGAATTTCCAACTTAGTTTTAGAAATACCATATTTTGGAAAACCAGTTTTAGAAAAACAAGTTTTATTAAAAAGGATTTTTACCAAAATGATCTAACATGTTTGAGTATTGATCTATGATCATACTCTTAGCTTTATTAGGTCTAGAACCTTATTTACAAAATCCTCAAATCAAAAAGTTCAAACCAAAATTCTTTCCCATTTTCTGCAGACTATGTTAAACAAATCAGACAGAGTCCGGTCGACCGACCCTGTCGACCGACGTGCACGACTGTGCATGTGTGCATGTTGGCCGACCGCTCGGGTCGACCGGGCACTTGTCATTGCTCTCTGTTTATTTTGGTCGACCGAGCGGCCGACCGTTTTCCCCCAACGGTCAGAAATATGACCGTTGGCGGTCGACCGACTCGGTCGACCGGTAGTTGTCAGAAAGTCTGACAGACTCCAACAGCTCTATTTTCTGACAGATTTTTTGTTGGGATCTCACCCCAACGAATCCTTTAGGCTGTGCAGTTGGTTTTTCATCCACTATAAATAGTGGGTCATTTCAACATGATAAGACAAAATTTTATATAAGATTTTCAAGTTTTCAAAAGCATTTCATTTTAGAAAAGATTTTCATCAAAGCCAAAATTTCCAAACACCTACTTGAAGCAAATCTCTCTACTTCACTCTAGTCATTTGCACTTCACAATCCCAAGTACTATCTCTACATATTGGTTATAGGATTGTGCTAAGTGAGCTTTTTGTGATCAAGTGTGATCATCTTTCTTCTTGAGCGAAGTTGTAGAGGCATCGGCCTCAAGCGAGCTAGTGTGCTCCAAGTAGTGTTGCGGCATCACGAGAGATAGGACAAGTGTGTCATTGTATTGGAGATCCAGTGGGATCAACAATAGTGGAAATCCTTCAAGTGTGAAGGCGGGAACGTAGAGCGTGGCTCGAACCTCGGAAACATATCCTCGTGTTTGCGTTTGCTCAAATTTCTCTAAACTCAAACTCTCTTTATTACTTGCACTATTTATTGTCTTTTATCTTGCAAGCATTTTAATTTGAGCTAATTGTTAAGTAGATTTTTAATTCCGCATTATTGCCATATTTCATATAGCCATCACCTATTCACCCCCCCTCTAGGTGATTTCAGTGCCCTAAGACCATCTGGTCTGGGAGTCATCGGTAAAAGGCTCGCTACATGGGTAAATTAGAAAGCCTAATGAAGATAAGAGAATGTAAATGAAAAAATATATATATCTGTGTGTGTATGTGTGTGTGTGTATGTGTGTGTGTGTGAACAAACGAAATAAAGTCTAAGAAAAATCCCTCATACATATGTATATGTGTTAGACCTGATACAAAATCTAATTTATGTCTATTCTTGAAAAACATAACCTAAGTTGAAAACAATATTTCAAATGGAAACTTGTAAAAAGAAGGAAAATTTAGAATAACCCTAAACCGATAGATCACCAAAATTCGTGAAGGAAATGGATCATATATATAAAAAAAATGTTTCTCTCTTTTCATTGACATTTTCTTTTTCTTGGGATTTTATGGGGTCAATCCGCTGAAAACCCTCAGGAGACAAACACTCCTCCTCTAGGGTAACATAGATGTTTAACGGCTTGTTGCACGAGCTCAGTTCAATCGTGTCACCTACGAAAGTAGTGTAATAATTTATTTAGGTTTTTCTTTTTGTATTTTTTGCTCAGGGACGAGCAGAAGCTAGGTATGGGGTTGTGATTGGAGTCATTTATGCATCATTTTCTACCACCATGCTATGCTTTATCTGAATAAATAGTTAATTTTTACTGCTTTTTTCTCTCTTTTTTCAGGTCCAATGTCTAATTGAGAAAGAGGCCCAACAATTGTGATTTTAAGGAATTAAAGAAATATTTAAGAAGCCCACAAGAGAAAAGCCCAAGTCTGAAAAGATCCAAAACGTATTCTCAGTTTCTACAAGATCCAACTGGGATACGAGATGCAACAGAAAGGCACAAAAATTCGCTAGCGCAACGGCCAAGAAACAGCCGCGAAAACGCGACACTTGCCCGGACCCGCGGTAATCTTTAGGTCGTTACTTCAGCGTTTGATCTGGAGACTGAAGTGGGATGGCCTCCTCTCAATAAGACTATAAATAGACCCGAGAAAAGAGCATTGTTTTTATAGGGAAATTGTTAGGGTTCTCTAGGTTTTTCTTTTTAGTCTCTTATGTAATTTTCTTTTTCTCCTTCTAGAATCCAGAAAAGAGAGAGTGAGAGTGAGCAATCATTATAATTAGAGACGGTGACAACGCAATACAAGGATCGAGCTTTCAATCTTCATCTTCTCTTTTTCTAGTGTATTATTTTTCTTTTAAGCATTTACTTTCTTTTATTTCACTTCTACAATGAATTATTTTTGTTCTTTCTTTCTATGTCTAGCTAATTCATTAACATGACTAACTAACTTTTAATTTTACTAACTACTAACTCTTGAGTGATTGCTGAGTTATATGATTCTTGGGATACTTTCTTCTTTCAAGTCTTGCAAATTATAAGTCTATATCACTCCCAATGAAGATGAGTTGCTTTTTATTCTTTGCAAATGCTAAATTTTTCCTCTATATGACTCATGTGAGCCTCACTTAGGGCCTTGTGTTTAAAACAAGTGCCGTGATGGAACATAAAGATGGAGCACTTTACTATGCCAACGACAATATTACAAGTTCTTATTTCATGCTTGCTTTATTATAGCTTTGATGGACTAATGAATCTTGTATGTTTCTTAGCATCGTTAAAAGTGACTATCCTTGTTCCACTAATGAAAATCTATTTGGGGAGCCAATGATTCAAGGAGCAACTAGCCTAGATGAGAAACACCTTCGACATGGGACAACGCAAGGACTTGATAAAGCAAGACATACCATTGCTGATGATTCAATATGAGGCATGCATCACCAAACGAGAGTAGTAAGTTAGTAAATTGAAATGTTAGTTAGTCATAGCTTCTCTTTATATCATTCTTAACAATCTCTCTTCTGAAAACTTCTTCTTTTCAAATACTTCCGTTTTCCTTCTATCTTTATTCTCGTTTCTTCTTTCTTTTACACAACACCCAAAGGTTTTCCACTCACCTTCACATCGTTTTATTTTTTCATTTCTTAAAACAAAGAAGAATCTTCGTTTCCTTCACAAAAATTTCAATACAAACCTTGAATGCTTCTATCGTCAACCCCCTACGGATACGACCCGTCCTAGCTTATGCTGCGAACGGTGATTCGGAAGGAGCAAAGTAAACCTGCATAAACATTCGAAGTTCTTCATCATCGGTACACGGCAACCAACGGTTTACTCTAAACCTCTTTTCAATATAATTAATCCTTCCGAACAATAACCGCTCGCCTAACTATTCGCGGCGGTTTGCTGACAGCCGTTAGGCTGGGCGGTTCGGATCCAGATGGCAGAGCGGGTATGATCCGCATACCCGGTTCAAAAAGAACCGGACCGGGTAGGGAACCTGAACCCGGTACTGTCGCGCTGGCAACGCGCGCGTGTGCACGTGCGGGCATGGTTTCCCCCTAATCGCGCGTGAAAACTCTAAGTACCCTAAGGGCACACCCTTTGTTCCCATTTTCTCTATTTAAACACTTCAAACTTTCATCCCATAGCCAATGTGGACTAAATGCTTTTAGCTTACTTTAGTACCCTTTTGACTTTGAATTAGGCACACTTTAGACTTGAATATCTCATTCATTCGAAGTTGGAATTGAACATGTGAATATACCACCTTCATCCCCAATGGAAGGAGAACATACTCCAACCATTATCTAATTGATTCAATCAACGGATCTCGCCGTAATTCAACTCAAAGATTCACATATATATTCTCATATTTCTAACAATTAAAATATGCAAAATTATGTTTTATTTATTGGATTTATGGGAAATAGCTCGGTTGTATATATGTTTTGGTCACTGTTCGTTAAACGGGATTGACAAAACTTTGAGGTTCGAGATCCATGAAAATTCCTACATTTGATTCAACATAATGCAATCAGTTACATGGTAGATCATACCATAATGGGACACTAGAACTTTCAAAAAATCATATAACAAGTTAATTGCACAAGAAAACATATACCAATTTATTTACACTCATAATGAAGTATTAATATTTCAAACAAATCATATCAAAACTATAATTTGATCATGATATTGATGCATTTCTGTAATCTATATCTTTTTTTTTTTGGAAAAGTACTTAGTAAATATCAATTTATTGGCTAAATTGCAGAGACCCCATGCACTATCATTCGTAAAAAAACTCCATGTACCGTTGAAATGAGCAGAACACCATTTGTACTGTCAAATTCATCAAGAAAACACCCTCAAACAAGCATCATTCTATTATATAAACCTTATGAAAAGTTTAAGTAGCAAACAAATTTTAAGCATGCATTTTGTATTGCATTTCTAATTAAAAAATTTATATTTGTAAAGAAATAATAAAAAGTTTTATAAAATGAAAAATACATATGTCGATTTCATTTTTATTAGAACTTGTAAAGTTGAATATCCTTATCACATTCATCTTTAACATATTATTTAATAAATATTGATATTTTGATTATAGGAAATAATAAAAAGTTTTATAAAATGAAAAATACATATGCAGATTTCATTTTTATTAGAACTTGTAAAATTGAATATCCCTTATCACATTCATCTTTAACATATTATTTAATAAAATATTGATATTTTGATTATAGTAGAGAATCTATGTTTTCAAAATATAGTTTTGATAATAAAGTATAATCTATAAAGATATGTCATTCATATGAAAAAATTATGGAGTATTGAAAAATTCAAATTTACAATGGTATTTATGCATAAGCATTTTTGTCATATACAACAAAATTGTGACAGTAGGGTATACCTACAGACTCTGTGGAATAAAAAGGGTTTACAAGCAAATAAAGAGTTTTCAGGAATAAATAAGGGGAAAAGAAAAACGAAGTTTTGGAGGTTACATGCATGCACAAAAAAAAAAAAAAAAAACCTTTGTGCAGTTGCTCAAAAATAAGAATTCTTATCCAATTTGAGGAGATATCTTTGCCTAATCTATTTCCAATTGAACAGAGTCCTGTTTTGTTTCGGATTCCAACTGTTTATACCAAGCGGGACACAATTTGGAAACTTTTTCCACCTCCAATTAATAGCAAAAGTCACAAATTGGAAACTTTAGATCGTATCCTAATCCTAATCCTCGTTGTGTACTCAAGAAACCGAGCGAACAAAACTTGTACAAGGCATAGGCTATAAATTAAAACGAGATCATCTCAGTTGTCATTCTATTATTCAAAGCTCTAAGCACTAAATTCTCTCCAAGTTTCTTCCTCTCTCTGGTCACCTTGGTTCTGTTTCCTTCCAAGATCTCCTCTGCTCCTCAAGCAACAGCCACGTTGTTGTGTCTTCTGGAGGAGCCAAACACTCCAATCACCAAGATGAGAGTTCTAATGCCGAGTTAATAACCAAACAATTAGCAAAACACGGAGCAAAAGAGAGAACCCGAGATTTAACGAGGTTTGGCAACTTACCTACATACTGTTATAAGATTGTTAGTTTCTAGGATCAATCTGACAATTAATCAATATCACTGAAATATCACCAATTTAATTGGCCAGGTCGGTTAATATCAGATGGGAGGTTTTCCGTTCAATAGAATGTTACTTAATTAAAGAACAACCTTTCAATTATCTTCCTTGGTTAAGCACCAATTAGACTGGTATAAGTTAGTCTCAATATACTAAATATCAGTATAAACCCTGTAAACGAAAGTTAATCCCCCGTATAAAGAAAGTTAATTCACTATACAGTACTTGGAGTGAGTTACGCTTAAAGCGAATCTCTTAAGACAATTACATCCCCGCACCGGTGCTAACGAGTTACTACAAGCTAATCTCCCAAGATACAACACTCCTCACGGTATTTGGATAGCACTACCAAATCACCGTATGGTCGAACCGTAGTTAACCAGTACCTTCACATGATTATTGAATCAGCGGGACTAAGACAAATTTTGGGAAAATATTTGTCTTTACTTTGGAGAAGCACTTACTTTGGAGGTGTAGAGAAAAGAGAAAGGTAGAAGAATATTCTTCCTGAAAGTCCCAGATTCAGACAACAATTCTACTAAAGAATCTGTTGAATTTTCTGAGCCCTCTTTCAGAACGAATTTTATAGAATCTCTTAAAATTTGCTTCAAAA